>JAVYIG010001708.1:0-306235 GCA_035222895.1 Strongylocentrotus droebachiensis | reverse complement strand
GAAGTAATCCTGGCATCATGTCCATCTGTAGGAAACGTTGCTATCAACGCAATCACGCAGAATCTCGGGAGCTTGGAGAAACTGAATCTAAACAAACTCAAGTCCATTCCTCAGGATACCTTTTGAGCAGCTGACATCAAACCTGACCAAGTTGACCCATCTAAGCTTAGCAAGTAACCTCAATCTAAAAGGAACTCAGATGCTGAAGGGATTGAAGGGTGCTTCCTTCTCACATTTGAGATCTCTGAATCTTCAAGGTTGTCCTCAGGTGGATGATGATGTGGTCTTCTGCATCTGTGATGCTACACCAGATCTTGAGGAACTCAATCTCAGCTCATCTCATGCCATGACAGACCTCAGCGTTCATCGCATCTCGGCCAAGCTCCACTGCCTGAGACGGCTCAACCTCAGCTGGTGTCAGCGAATCACTGACTTTGGTCTCCTTGGACTGGACAAAGATTGTCCAGTTATCTCTCCTCCTGATGAATCCTCTAAGCACAGCAGTGACCGCTACACTCGCAGTCACAGCAACATGGGCTTCTTCAGGCCAGCAAAATTCGAAGAGGACATCTTGACCGTTCCAGAAGATAGGATGCAGGAGTACCTTAAGTCTACATCAAGAGTAGCAATCAATGCCATCAAGACTCTGGAGTATCTCAACCTGGCAGCTTGCCATCATCTGACAGACCTATGCATTCAGGAGAGCATATCCTTCCCTCGCCTGCAGACCCTGGATCTGCGCATGTGCCGAAATGTCACAGACAAAAGCCTCGAGTCCATCGCAAGGACAACCCCCACCTACGGGATCTGACGGTCAGCGAATGCAACCAGATTACAGATGTAGGTGTGATAGCCATAGCTCAGGGGTCATCTCCGTCTCTCATCTCTCACCATTCCTCGATGTCTCATCACTGAGAAGAGCTTGATGCCCTTGCCATGCACTGTAGGCACCTCAAGTTCCTAGACGTATCGCAGTGTAATGTTCCCATCGCTGCTGTAGATCAGATGTGTTGCAAGCTGCCTTGTCTCCAAACCGTCATCACATCGTACTTGGACGGCAACCTATCTAAATGTACCAACCAGAATTCTTCTGAGAAAATCACAATGTATTCTAAGAAATATGTGTGTTACATACAATCTCCAATATTCTCTTTCATGGCATTTCTTTTTCTATTATTTTTAAAGTATTTTGTAGTGTGATGTACAGTATGCCTCATTTGGACTTGGAGCCAGATGGAACTTGTACATGAATATACCATATTAAAGGTACAGTTCAACATGTTTTGGGGGAATTTATTTTTAAAAATCAAACCAAAATGCGATATCATTAAGATGATCAAGAGAAGCAATTACCTAGTAAAGTATTTGTTTGCCAATTGGACATTAACAAAAACATAAAGAAGCAAATCATTCCAATCTGGTTTATTATCATTCCATCATTGTGATATGACACAGTTACAGCTGTACATACAAGTACTGGTTACGTGCACCTGCTAAACAAATATCCTGTTGACTATCGAAATTCTTGCATTGCCATTGGCTTAATACAGGGGCTACCCAGTTCCAGAAGGCAATAGGTTAACAAAGCAACATGTGGTAATATAAAGTGACGCGGCTCTAGAACCTATGGCATTAATGGTTTATAAATGAAGTAAACCCATCAGAGTTGCCTTGTGTGATAAGACAATAATTTCTAATAATATACTGCATCTCTGAATAATGAGAAACTAAGAAAATAGATTTAAAATATTGTTTTGGTATGTTGTTAAATTTCACAGTTTACTTTGGAGAGTGTGTGATGGCTTTAAGGTAAAGACCAGTTTGGGAAATGCCCCCTCTCAAAAAATGAAATGGAAGCTCTTATTACCAATCATGTGAAAGAATATGTTTTGACTAATACGTGATGATACAAATTTTGCCAAGAAGCCACCTACTAATTGATATATTTGGTAAATTAGTATATCTATTTGGACCTTATAGATATTGTGCATGTGTCACGCACATGTAGCGTAGTTCCATATATACATCTTTCTGTGAACAGTGCTTGTAACTTTACCAAGACTGGGCCAAATTTTTAATTATTTTGATGATACCAGAAGTACACACCAATACTTATATGCTAGATGATCAACCTTTTCTGAACGCTTTCACAACGCTTCTTTCACAATGCAATCGCATGACCAGCACATAGGGAACTTTAAATCATGGGATCTCAAAGAGAGAGAGAAAAAAAGTACAGGTAAACAACACAAAGCCGAGTGTGGGGAACGGTTCTCGGTATCTGTTATGAGTAAAAGCACAGATATGCCGCGTTCCAAAAGTTAAGAGGCCTCTATAGTAGTCTATGATGAATTCAAGGGACTCTACAAAAGTAAGCAACTTTACTATTCATCTGTAATACAGTACTGTATAAGAATAAAAATTTAAAGATCATGTACCGTAATTAACAGTGTATAAAATGCCCACGGTGTATTAACCGCACCCCTATTTTCGCCCTCTGTCGGCAGCAAGCCAGGTCCGTGTTGAAAAACCCACGCGGGAAGGCCTTTCATTTAACTGCGAGGTGCAGCTGAATGTGTAAGATCATTAATGTAAATTAGAAAACAGAGGACCTAGGATAGAACCTAGGAGATCTATCTCTTTCAAACCAAGATGACAGACAAATTAGAGTGTTGTTCTAGTGTCCGAGTGGTGAGTCAACACACCGATTACTGAGCTGGGAGACATTGCCAGGCCATAGCGCCAGATGTAGGGGCATAAATCGAAAGTGCAGTTAATACACCGTTAATTACGGTATTCCTTGAACTATAACATCCTTGATAACTACTCCCAGTCCCCCCCCCCCCCTCCTCCCATCCTACCCCCTACCCCACTCTCTCCTCCCATCCTACCCCCTCCCCCTAACCCCCTCCTCATCCTCCTCCCCCTCCCATTTCATTTACCTCTGAACATCTACTTCCTCCAGGCTGGCCTTGCCTCTACCCACATTTTACTTTACCTCCATATGTAAATATCTGTGGATAATTTGAAGATTCGTTCAGGGTTATTTGTAGGGGGTGAGGGGGGCAAATTGTCCATAGAACATATTATACCAATCATGAAAAGTATCTACGCAATCGATTTTTTTTCATTAAAAACATGTCACATGAGCCTATCAAAAATGAGCAAATTACCATCAGGGGTAATTAAATATGTTGTCATGATCTATGTACAGAAGTACTATTCATGGTAGACGATTACTCTACACAGTGTTTTAGGCATCGGCGTGTGATGATGTCATTGTTATATTCATTTGTTTTTCGCACAAGTTAATAATTTCTTCAAAATGGTTTGTGTGTGTGGTCAGTACAGTACAGATGATAGTATACATCTAGTCTTAAAGTAAATCAAATATATACAGTCTATATTTTTCTCTGGTACCCTTGGTGATGTGACGTCAGCTACAGCCGGGTAATAACGTGATAATTTGCATCAATCGCAGTAGAGTATAGCTGCGGTATATAAATGGACATATTATTATTATTATTATAAGTTTCTACACAGAACATTGACCTTCATCAACTATTCATAAAAGTTTCATGTCGCAAAATTCTGATTTAGCAGTTGTTGGAATATCTTTTTTTATTGAGGAATGGGTATCATAATAGGGCATTTGACATCCTCCCTATTCTCATCCTTGTTGGCAAATTGAACTGTGAGAAATCTTTTAATGCATATTTGAGTTATTTTGAACCTATGTCTCTGCAAATTATGTTTTTAAAATGAAGAACCATCCCTGACAAGAAAGTGTTAAAATTTGATGAACTATTTTTTACCAGTTTGTAATTTTCACTTAATTTGTCAAAAATTCTGGTAAAACCCACCCCCATTTAAGGTATAGAAGTAGCACTAAGGATTCTTTTCTTTGTTGTAGCACAAATAAATTTGTTAATATATGTAGAGTATGTAATGTTTTTTAAGATGTAATTTAAATTGTAGTTTTTAGCCCTTGAAATGAGGATAAAATTAATGTTATACATCATTAATATGCGCTGTTTATGAATAATGAATCACATTACTGAGTAAACTTATCTATTATGAGTGAATGTAATACATGTACATCTAAGAGATATAATATATATATATATTTAAATTATATGACATACTATATTATATGTTATGTATTTTAAACCACTACAAAATTGATATGCAATATGTGGAATATTAAATAATGACAATGAAAATCTTCACCGTTGCACATAAAGTATGAATTTTTTCTTACCCCTTTTCATGAAGTGACTTTGAGAATATAATTTATTTTGAATAGGTAAAGTTTATATCTTCTCAGAAGTTTACTGATGAATCTAAGAGAGTCCTAGAGATCAAAGATCAATTAAGTTCTAAGAAGATGCAAATTAACTCTATGAAGAATAAATCATATTCTCATAATCACTTCACTATGAATTGAGGTATGACAAATTATTTAAACTCTATGGGCAACAGTGAATATTCCCATGTATTCTGTTAATTAACATTACATTTACGATTACTTGCGTCAATGGATGTGTGTTTTAAACTATATATGATGGGACTTTTCATTAATTAAGAATTTCAGCTAGTTTCTGTAACCTTGTTTACATTTGACTCATCCAAACAACCCCTATACATGTGGTGAATGACGAACGATTCAAATCAGTATGGAGGCAGTTTCTTATAAAAAATAATAGTTTAATCACCAGATAGCAAGAAAACATTTTGTTGATAATTGTTATTATTAATAAGTGTTATCCTACCTACTGTCGTTGAAATTTATGTGCAATTGAATTCTCTTCCATGCATTATTTAATTTGTACGAGTGTCCAGTGGCAGATCCAGGGGGGGGGGCACAGGGGGCACGTGCCCCCCCCCCCCCCCCGGCCCCCCCAAAAATGTTAAAATCAGCCCTAAATTCGCCCAAAATGTACTGAAAAAAAGGGTTGTGCCCCCCCGGTCATTTTTTTTTTTTTTTAAATAAAATTAAAAAAAAAAAAAAATGCCAATGGCTTGACCTAAAAAGGTGACCTTACCCCCCCCCCCCCACACACCCCCAACGGAGCAAAATGTCAACTTTAAACCCCCCCCCCCCCTCCCCGCTTATTCAGCGGCTGGCTGAGTCGTTGCGATTTTTGGGGGACTAAAAAATATATATATCTTTCCCACACGGTGTCCCCCCGTGTGCCCCCCCGGCAAGAAATTCCTGGATCCGCGCCTGGTGTCACATCATTACTTGATGCATCTAATAAAGAAATAATATATACAAGTCAAGTGTATAAGAACATTTATTTGTTAGTTGTTTAAAGTACAGTAGTACTACAGTGTATATACCTAAAATTCAATTTTTATGGAGGACAATGCGACTGTACAGTGAAAGTTCATTCTAATATCAGCAGACAAATTTTAAGTAAAAAAAAATACTTGTATAAGTTGCCGATCAATGACATTCTGAGCAAACCTGATCAAGGGGAAGAAAATTGTGAATTTATGAAGCTGTGATCATCCATCACATACAAATTGGTAACTTTGTGACTTCTCAATTGAGCAATAAGCAGCTCTTTATCTGTCTTGTACTGAGAACTTTCTAATTGATACCTCCACTTGGTTTAGAGGAAAAGAACAATTCCTGATTTTATTTTCAATGCAAGAGAAATAGCGAACTGCTTGTAAGGGAAATATAGTCACATGGTTTTATCAAGAAAATGTCATCTCATTTGACACATCCACATTGTTTTCAATTTTAATTAAGCCATCGATCTCCAGTTCTTTCTCTTTTACTCTACCTCTCTCTCTTTTCTATCTCCCCCTCTCTCTAATTCTACTTCTATCTGTTTTTCTACCTTCTCACCACTCTTTTTAAATGCCTCCCCCCTCCCCCCCCCCCCATCTTTCTCTTTTAATCTCTCTCTCTCTCTCTCTCTCTCCTTGTCTCCGTCTCTCCCTGTCTCTATCTCTCTCCTTTTCTCTCTCTCTTCTGTCAGTCTGTATGTTAGTCTAGCCCCCCCCCCCCACCCTCAGCTCCGTCTCTCTCCCTCTTTACCCCCCTACCTTTAAACCCTAGTCACTGCTCCATTTTTCTTATCCTAGATACATATGCTTAGAGACATGGAAAATGAACAACTGAATCGAATTTTAAAATTCAAATTTATTCTTGAAGAAGAATTATAGATATACTAGATATACGGTAGATATAGAAGTTGATATACGAGATATAGCAGCGTAAGTCGCCATCATCCGTAGACGAGTGGCTTTTAAGCCAAGATACCTTCTCATCCAGCTAGGACGAGGGGCTCTTGGTCTTGGGCATTGAGAACTAGTAATAATTCAATTCAATTAAAAACACTTCATTTCCATAAAAAAGCGAACAAATATATACATGTGATGAAGGACAGACAGTTCAAAATATACAAATCATGAGCAATGTGTTAAGTTAATTTAAACAAACTGTGAAAATGAGTAGCAGGAAAAGGGAGCACCTGTAGAAAGCTTATGTTAGCTTGTTGATTCAGGCGTCCAAATGAAAATAATTACACAGATATAATAACATAATAATAATGAGTATTACGCATGGATTTTTCTCCCCCTCCCCCTTCTTTCTCTCTTATGGTAATTTACAAAATGATATTTTATTTTGAAATGGGTATTAAACTAAAACAAATTAAAGGGATAATAGATATCTTTTAGAGAAAAGCGTTGAAAAGAGACATAACTTAAGCTTTTTGACTTGCACTCATCAGAGTAAAACGCAAGAATGAAACAGAAAGCCGAAATTGATCAATATAAGCGGAAAACTAAAAGGAACAAGGCGCGAAAATAAAGAGCGATTTTTTCCTTTTAGAAGGAGTTCAAGTAAACATAATGTGTTACAGAGGATGGAAGAGAATTCCATACTGTGGGCCCTGTATATCTTACCGATTGTTGCATGTACTGTTTATCAATATTCCAAATGTGTAACTTTAGACTATTTCAAGTATTATATTTATGAATTTTAGAGTTAGTTTGGAACATAGATGGCGGTGCATTACCTTTAATACATTTGAATACAAACACAGCATTTTGATATTTATTTAGGCTATAAATATTGAGAGTATTTAATTGTCTAAAGTAAAGGTTTAGAATGGGTGAAAATAGTGAGAGTTTGTACAACATCGTAGACAACGCTTCTGAAGTAAAAATAAGGGTTTCAACTTAGAAGGACTTATATTTGACCACACGATGTTACCATATGACAAATATGAGAGAATGAGTGAATTATAAATCATAAATAATACATTTCCTGGTAAATAATACACTGTCGCTCATATAGTTGGAATATTTTTGTTTTAACCCAATTTATGGAATTATTTAAAAAATAATTTAAAAATAATAGATCTAGATAATAGTATACATTCTCAGATTTTATTGAATAATAATTTGCCAATGTGTGTTTTGCATAACTGCTAAAGCATTTGTATGATATTATGCTTATCAACTAGGGGACCTACGCCCTTAAGTCATAAATTACAGTAATGATGATCAATGCCCCACAAAAGGGCACTAATATAACACATCGACATGTTTTTTATCCTGGGGCCTCACAGTTACGAGGCCATTGCTTTGTCACTGAACCGTGACTGTACGCAGTGGGGGCTAGGGTAGGGGGCAGTTTCCATAAATTTAAAAAAAAAACAGAAAATGCAATAAATTGTCAATAATTTATTGTATTTTACCCCGGTCCTCAACATAAACAAATCCTCTGGACGGCCATGCATTATGGCTCAAGGCATGTGCACACTGCCTCCCCCCCCCCCCCCCCCCCCGGCAAAAAAAATAAGGGGAAAAAAAATTAATTGTGACTAGAAATTTTCCTCTTAATCCAATTCAACGCAATACCTCTAGTACCATAATTAACTAATTTCTTAAAGAGAATAGAAAAATCAATGGTAATCAAAGTCAAACGCTTTACTCAGGTCCATAAAGACACCAAATATAAACTGTTTTGAATACAATTAAGGCATTAAAAATGATATCATGAACAGATATGAAAGCATGGTCAGTAGAATAATGGGTTCAAAATCCAAATTGATTATCATGTAATATATGGTGTTTAGAAACAAAATCATATATTCTATCATAGACTAATCTCTCCATGATTTTTGAGAAGCATGACAAAAGTGATATAGGACGATAAGTACCAATAGTGTGCTTATCCCCCTTTTGAAAGATTGGGATAATTTTGGATACTTTTAGTTGTGAGGATACTATTCCCATTTGAAGAGAGAGATTAAAAACATAAGCTAAGGGTTTTGTAATAACATATCTGACATACTTAACAATATCTGGACTTTAAAAGATTATTATTATTATTATTATTTTCAAAATTTCATCTTCATTAATAGGTTTCAGAAATAAACTTCCCTTTATCGGAGATATCATAAAAGAGGAGAAATTTAAATCTTTACAAGTAGTTGCATCAATGGAAGATGCTAGTTTTGGTTCAATATTGTTAAAATAATCGTTAAAAACACTGGATATCAATTGCGGATCACTTAGTGTTCTTCCTTTGTTATAAAGTGTTGTGGTAAGATGTGTTTTCGTTTTTTAAATATATTATTAATCAATCGCCATGTTTTCTTGAGGTCAGTTCTACAATCATTAAACCTTTGATAAAAATACATTTTGTTTGCCTTTCTCAATTCTCAATTCAGATGACACTTTGTTTCGAATCTTCTTATATTAGTTTTCATTTTCATATGTAGGATTACAACAAAACCTTTTATAAAGTTTGTTCTTCAATCTTACTTTTGTTAACAAGTTTAATGATACCCATAACGTTTTGTTTTTATTTTTCTTATTACTCTTAACAAAAATGAAAGATTCATTATAATGCCTTTGAAAGTTGGAGAAAAAATATTATAATATATAATAATAATGGCTTCTTATATAGCGCACATGTCTGTCACGTTGTGACGCTCCTGGCGCTGCCCCGATTATTACCCTGGCTTTAGCAAGGCGACCATTACGGCGTTCTAGCATTTCAAGGAATTAATTCCTACCAGGTACCCATTTACATCACCTGGGTTGAGTGTGGCAAATGTAGATCAATGTCTTGCCAAAGGACATTAGTGCCGTGGCGGGACTCGAACCGCAGACCTTGTAATCGACAGTCCGGTCACATATCCACTCGACCACAACACCTCTGACGAAAGGTTGGTAGGCTGAGATAACTTCTTATCCAGCTTGGAGGAGAGGCTCTTGGTCAGTGGGAACTGCTCCCCTCCTGACAAATGCGTGCTTGTCATTTCCACTGATTTTGTGATGCCCCTCATCAACATCTTGAGAGATGGAAGGGGTGGGTAGTACCCAATCAACCTCTGACGAAAGGTTGGTAGGCTGAGATAACTTCTTATCCAGCTTGGAGGAGAGGCTCTTAGTCATTGAAAACTGCTCCCCTCCTGACAAGTGCATGCTTGTCATTATTGGGCTTACATGATGCCCCCCTCAACATCTTAGAGAGATGGAAGGGGTGGGTATAGTACCCAATCAACCTTCAACGAGTGGTTGGTAGGCTGAGATAACTTCTTATCCAGCTTGGAGGAGAGGCTCTTAGTCATTGAAAACTGCTCCCCTCCTGACAAGTGCGTGCTTGTCATTTCCACTGCTTTTGTGATGCCCCCCATCAACATCTTGAGAGATGGAAGGGGTGGGTAAAGTACCCCATCAACCTTCGACGAAAGGTTGGTAGGCTGAGATAACTTCTTATCCAGCTTGGAGGAGAGGCTCTTCGGCATAGAGAACTGCTCCCCTCCTGACAAGTACATGCTTGTCATTATTTTTTATTGGGCTAACATGATGCCCCCTTAACATCTTAGAGAGATGGAAGGGGTTCATGATTATGTTAGAAGTCTTGGAGGCTACTCACATCTCTTGTAGATGTACCATAGTGGCGCTACCATGAAACTCCAACATGCTATTTTGGGCAAATTCACCCTGGTGAATTCTACAAGCATCTTCTTCAGATCGTCATATACGTAGATCTGCCAGGGGATTGTGCCTCTTCTATCGGCATTGGCACCATCAAGGCCAACGGATTTATTCCTATCCATCATTGCCTTCAGGCGGTCAACCTCCATTCTCAGGTTCTGTAGCTCTCCTCCACACTGCACTCCAGATGCTCTTGTGAATTTGATGCAGCTCAAATACCTCCTGCTGACTCTGTTACTTGATCTACTTGCTTGAAAAGGACGAAATAGAATCTTATCCAGCTGGGAGGTGAGGCTCTTGGGCATTGAGAACTGCTCTCCCGATCCTGACAGGTCTGTGGTTGACATTTCCACTGCTTGCATGATGTCCCCCTCAACATCTTGAAGAGGTGGAAGTGGTACCCAACCATCCTTTGACGAGAGGCTGGTAGGCTGAGATAACTTTACATCCAGCTGAGAGGAGATCAGGCTCTTGGGCATTGAGAACTGCTCCACTCCTACGTCTCTCTCCTCGACATCAGCATTGCTGTCGTGGTCTAATGGTGGAGGATCACCATTGCGCTCGAGGTTGGCAAGATCTGGAGGGGGTCGCTTGTTCTTGGGCTGCCCATGATCTTTGTCATCTCTGAAAAGATAGATGAAATTTGAAAATGAATTTTAGTTCTGATTGCCTACCATTTTATATGTACAACTATAAAGTCACCAAAGCTAATTTCATTGACAATTATTTCCTTCTCAGTCAGGAATTGAAATTTGCAAAATTTCAATATCATGAATATGACTGTATGGGAAGATTTTATTTGAAAATATTAAGTAATTTTAAAATAACAAAGATATTTGGTTTCTAGCTCTTTCCTAAGTAAATTACACCTGGTACATTTTTGTACGAAGCCGCTGAAATGTTAATGATACAATAAATGAGTCTTAGCTGAATACATTAAAAATAATTTTGGAAAATGTTATACCTTTCATACTTGGGAAGAGAGCCCTCCCTATCCTGTTCCTTTTCCTTCATCTAGTACCGGCTGCTTGACAACGATGCTGCAAGGTAGAGTACAGACTACAGTTGAAGCTTAAATCTGCTGGGCAGACACGATCTATAAAGAAACAAGTATTGATCAATTGTAATTCATTCGATCTGGTCAATGAAAACTGAACAGAAACTTTCCAGTTTCCATCATGCATCTATTACACACAGAAGCATGGCTTTCCACATGTTAACTTTTTCCTCTTTTTTCTTTTTCCTCTTTATGGATGGAATAAAGGAAACACAAAGAGGAAATCTATATAAAAAAAATATTTATAATACGAGTCGACATAACAATTACAGATAATAAGTTTAGGCCTTTGAATTTGTCATAAAACTGTGCAAAACTGGTATATTGGTTAATATTACCTGTATCAGACATTTTCATTGCGCATCTATTAAATCTGCGCACTTTGCGAGCACTCTACTGTGATGTAATAATATCACACCAAGGCACACTGTTTGGAGTGTATTGAAAATTTCGTCAAGCAGTGCTGGTTGACAAAGTTTTTTCAGTTCTATGAGACTGTCATGGTTGATTTATGTATTTGCTCTAGATGTCTGATTTGGCTGACAATAACAATATTGACTGGCTTAACTTTCGGGAGATACCACATATATTGCCCTCACAAGACCCATATATATTGCCCTTGTCCTTTGACTCCGGGCAATATGAGTCTAGTTTGGGAAATATATGTTGTGTCTCCCTCAAGGCCAGTCCATGTTATATAATTATATACCTCTCTTTAGAAATCTAGCCATTTGATTGGTCGAAATTGGAGTCATGATTTTAGCCATGCCCTCCTACTGGTCAGTAGTCTTTTAAAAGTTGCCTGCATGCCCGCCTACCCGCCTACCGGTCAATAATCTTTTAAAAGATGCTTGTATGCCCAAGTTAACAGGCCGCATAAACAAATATTGGTGAGATTGCCATTGGTTTACGTGTAAAAAGTATATTTGCACGAGCGTGGATATAAAATATAGTGCAGTGTGTGTGCAATTCCCAAATGATTGTAACATTCAGGCAACTTTCCAGCGAAGATTTAAAGAGAGTGTCTCAGATTTTCTGTGATGTTTTAACCAGACTTTACTCAAGAAAAGGACAAGGTAAGAATTCACTGTAGGTTTATTTGTGAATTTGGTAAAAGATGCAAAGACTGCTTTATTATCGAGTCACGCCTCGGGGTGATAACAGGATGTAACGTCCCCTTGAGCCTATAAAAAAAACTATCCCTCTCATAGCAGTTATTATATCTATACTACGGTATTCAGATAATGATACGACTAGAAATATTGCAATCTCCATTGACTATGATGGACCTGCATACAAAATTTGAAATAAGAATTATCTCAAGAAATGTAGCAGTCAGAGTACGTCTAAGTTGATACCAGATTGCCATCCTTTGCCTGTTTTTATAGAGCCGACTTTCCTTGCCACATTGGACCCTGGGCCTGAACCTAAATGCTGCTGAATCCAAATATCTTCCAGCATACTGCACTGCACCACTGCCAGTGATACAGTGGCACTGCGCTGCAGCTGCCCCGGTGTTTGTAAACACAATGGCATGACGCATATTAAAAATGGCTGCCAGCTAGGTGCAGGCCAGGGCGCGGCCAGGGCCGGTTCTTTGGATATGGATTATCACTGATTAAAAAACGTTAATTCATACTTAAGATGTGTTGTAGAATCTAAGAATAGATAAGCTGCAAAATAAATGTATTTTACCTGTTCTTTATCAGATTTGTTCGCAGGATCAGGATAGGGAGTATAGGCTTGAAACGAACGATGACGTGGACGTGGGTTGTGGCTTCGCACATCCAAACGGGGATTCCCCTTTTCGTCTAGACAATTAGTCTGCAATTCGAGACTCATTTTGTATTTTTAAAAGATAAACAAAGAAAGTAGCTAGATCTACACAGATTGGAGCATTTCTCAGAGATCAAATAGTTGTGGCTAGGTTAATTAAAGTATATTTATAAAGAAATGAAGACGTCCTTAAGCTTTACCACCCCCAATTACGACCATCCAAAATGCTAGTCAGTTTTAAAGACAAATAGGGCCCTTACAAAAAATGTGGCTCCAAATCGCCATGTTATTAAGACAGAATCACTCTTTCCAGCTTTCCACGGCCTCAGCTCCATTGTATTTGGGTTTCATGAGGAATTTTTAATTAGATTAATATTCCATGTATAGCCATTAGTGTTTTAAGTTTGCCTGTAAATGGAAAAGACATATATAGTTTTGGTTGTTAGACTATGACCGATGTGCCAGAAAAATTCCAGTTCGAACCAGTCACTGAACATTTGTATTGATATGTGGCCCGTGTATGGGAGAATATTGCATGAATATTTTATTGTGTACCTTACTGGTGAAAACGAAACCAATATTTTAAAGCTTTCTCATTATTTTTAGTTTTCCATTTTTCAGGACCATGGTAAACATGGTTAATAGTAATTTGGACCCCCCAAAACATGGTTACCATGATTTTTTTTGTATAAGGGTTATAAGCGCTCTCATTTCTTTGAAACAAAATATAACTTCAGCTCCTTACACAAGGAAGAGAGGGGGCCCGGGCGGGGGGGGGGGGGGTAAGAGAGGGAAAAGGAAGAGTTGCTTTAAATTACCTATATGATAACGGCCAGTAAATCTAATTTTGTATAGAAGGCCATTCACTAGGTCTGTTCCTGTTAATATCAAGCTCATCAAATCAATCCTCACACTGATCAAATTTTTCTTCAAACATTTAGGTTCGAACTTATTAGCCTACACTTCAGTTTCCAATTCCATTGGTCGAGTATGGACTAAAAATTGGACTGATGATGCCTAAACAATGTCAGCAGACAGATCGTTCCAAGAACTAACTACATTCAGATAGTGTCAAGTGGAACTTTTTAAAGTCAAACACCTTGATAAATTTGCTTGCAGCTTAGATTTGATATTGCAAGGATACATGCTATACAGTATTAATTGAAGATCCAATTTTGTCTCCTCTTCTCGTTCCTGTATTTCTCCGTCTCTATAACCCTCCCCTTCCACACTCTCAAACTTGTCCATCTCTTTCTCCCCATTCTCTATTTATTTGCATATTTCTTGTAACCCCCCCCCCCCCTCCTCTCCCCTCTCTCTCTCTCTCTCTCGCTCTCTCTGTCTCTCTCTCTCGCTCTCTCTCTCTCTCTCTCTCTCCACTGTCTCCACTTTCTCGCCCCTCCCTCCCTCCCATCCTCCCTCACTCCCTCCATTCCTTCCTCCCTTTGAACATGGAAATACACAATAGCAAGATGCGTTAGACGATACAAGTAGATCTACAGGGAAGCAGTTTTGAAAAGATGAGTTTTTAGGTTAAATTCAACATTATTTTGTTCAAGTTGTTCTATGTTTGTATTAATAATATACACAATAATTTTGTTTGATGTACATGTATTTGAAAATGCATGGGACAAAAGACATGTGACTGTCCACATGTGCTGAAATATATTCTTAGACTTTTATTTATTTATGAATTTCAGTTAGTTTCTGTAACATTTTCTACATTTTTAATACTCATCCAAACAACCTCTATGAAATTGTGGTGAATGACCAACAATTTAAATTCGTATGGACACAGTTTCTTTAAGAAAATAATAGTTTATTATTAAAACATACACAATACAAAGCAAATATAGAGGTCAGGGCCACACAAAATTAGTCATCAGATCGCAAGAAAACCTTTTTTTAACAACTGTTATTATTAATAAATGTAATCTTGCCTCATAGAGTCCTATCGTTAAATATACTCACATGGGTTTATCAAGAAAATGTCATTATTTCATTTACACATCCTCATTGTTTTCATCTTTAATAAAGCCATCTCTAATTCTTCATTTCTCTCTTTCCGTTCTCACCCTCTCTCACTTCAATTCTCTTTCTATCTTTATTTTGTCTATCCTCTCACCACTCTTTCTCTCTTTCACTCATATGTTTTGTAAATGCCCCCCCTCAATGTTTCAATGGGATGTCTGTGAAATTGTACTTGTGACAGTTACGTAACGATGCCCGGTAAATCTCGTTTCTGTATTTCTCTGTCTCTATCACCCTCTCCTTTCACACTTTCGCTCCTTTCCAACTCTTTCTCCCTTTCTCCAAATGTTCTCATCCGGCTGAGAGGAGAGAGTCATGGGCATCGATAACTGCTCTACTCCTGACAGGTGTGTGTTTGGCATTTCCTCTGCTTGCATGATGCCCCCCTCAACATCTGGGGCAGGTGGGAGGGGTACCCCACCATCCTCTGACGAAAGGCTGGTAGGCTGAGATAACTTCTCATCCAGCTGGGAGGAGAGGCTCATGGGCATTGAGAACTGCTCTACTCCTGACAGGTGTGTGTTTGGCATTTCCTCTGCTTGCATGATGTCCCTCTCAACATCTGGGGCAGGTGGGAGGGGTACCCCACCATCCTCTGAGGAAAGGGTGGTGGGCTGAGATAACTTCTCATCCAGCTTTGGCATTGAGAACTGCTCCCCTCCTGACAGGTGTTTGGTTGGTATTTCCTCTGCTTGCATGATGTCCCTCTCAACATCTGGGGCAGGTGGGAGGGGTACCCCATCATCCTCTGAGGAAAGGGTGGTAGGCTGAGATAACTTCTCATCCAGCTTTGGCATTGAGAACTGCTCCCCTCCTGACAGGTGTTTGGTTGGTATTTCCTCTGCTTGCATGATGTCCCTCTCAACATCTGGGGCAGGTGGGAGGGGTACCCCACCATCCTCTGAGGAAAGGGTGGTAGGCTGAGATAACTTCTCATCCAGTTTGGCATTGATAACTGCTCCCCTCCTGATAGGTGTGTGTTAGCCATTTCCTCTGATTGCATGAAGCCCCCCTCATCATCTGGGAGAGATGGAAGGTGTGCCCAACCATCCTTCGACGAGAGGCTGGTAGGCTGAGATAACATCTCTTCCTCCTCCATCCCATCATCGCCATAAGGCAACCCATCGATGTCTTCCATTTTTGAAGATTGTGGCTGGTCCCCCAATTCCATGTCTACTACTGGAGGAGTAGTACAGCCTCTCTCATTGACATCAGCATTGTTGCTGCGGTCAAAATATGGTGGAGAATCATCATTGTGCTCCAAGTTGGCAGGATCTGGAGGGGGTCGCTTGTTCTTGGGCTGCCCATGATCTTGGTTTGGAGGCTCCCCTGCGATTGGACCACGCTCTCCATAATCTCTGCAAACATAGATAAAATTTCAAAATGAAATTTAGTTCTGATTGCAGCTTCCATTGATATGTTTGTTTTGGGTTTGTTTTATTTATTCACCATGTCAAATAACTGTTTACAGATAATTCAATTCAGTGGGTTACATTGAGATATAATACGTAGTAGGAACAGTGCATAAACAAAAAATGTTTGGAGCACAATGTCCCTAACTAGATAACATAGCTGATACTTTTTAGGTTGAGATAGAACATGGCTTAAAATAAAACATTCTGTACAATTATAAAGTCACCTAAGCCAATTTCGCTGACAATTCCTTTCTTTTCACAGTCAAAAATTGAAATTTGCAAAAATTAATCACAACAAAAATTCAATATCACAAATATGACCGTATGGGAAGATTTTATTTGAAAAATGTTAGGTGATTTTAAAATAACAAAGACATTTGGTTTCTACCTCTTTCGTTAGTAACTGCCAACTGGTACTTTTTGCTGAAATGTTAATGATACAATAAATGAGTCTTTGCTGAAGGCATTAAAATTACTCTTTGAAACAGTTTTATATACCTGTCATACTTGAGAAGAGAGCTCTCCCTGTCATGTTCCTTTTCCATCATCTAGTACTGCTTGACAGCAATATACTGCAAGGTAGAGTACAGACTACAGAGTACAGTTGAAGCTTGAATCTGCTAGACAGACACGATCTATAAAGAAACAAGTATTGACCAATATAGGCTCATTCGATGGTCGGTCGATGAAAACTGAACATAAACTTCCCATCATGCATCAGAACTACAAGATGACAGCATCATGCATAGCTTTCATGTTTTTATCTTTTTCTTGTTCTTTTTCCCCCTCTTTATGGACGGAATAAAGCCAACACAAAGTGGAATGTATAAAAGCAACATTTATAATACGAGTCTACATGACAATTACAGATAATAAGTTTAGACCTTTCAATTTTCATAGCACTTTGCAAAACTGGTATACCGGCTTATACCACAGTATTCGCCACGCCCCGGTGTTTGTAAACACCATGGTCACCATGTCATGGCATGACGCACAAAAAATGGCTGCCAGTGTGTTTGCACCCAACCAGCTTTTATGAATAAATCAAATTGAACAAGATCAGAGTTCTTTAGAATTGGATTATCGCTTAATATATAACGTGTTGTATATAAGAAAGATAAGCTGCAAAAGAAATGTCCTTTACCTGTTTCTTTATCAGACTTGTTCGCAGTATTGAAACGAACGATGACGTGGAGCTGGGTTGTGGCTTCGCACAAATTCAATGACAAACGGGGATTCCCCTTGCGTCTAGACAATTAGTCTGCAATTCAAGGCTCCTTTGGTATATTTTAAATGAACAAAGTAAATATCTAGATCTTTACAGATTGGAGCATTTCTAAGAGATCAGGCAGTTGTGGCTAGGTTACTTGAATTACATGTATAAAGAAATGATGATGACCCTAAATCGTATAACCCCAATTAGGACAACCCATGCAGTCTGGTTTAGAGAACTAGGTCGCTCCCCTTACTAGGTCATATAGGGCCTTTGTGGCTCCAAATCGCCATGGCATTTAGACAGAATCAGTAAGTATCTTTCTAGCCTACCTCTAACTGAGGCAGTTCCGTTTTTATTGTGTTTCATGACGACTCTTTTTTATTAGATTAGTATTCCACATTTAACCATTTGTATTTTAAGTTGGCTTGTGAATGGAAAAGACATAATACTGTCTTGGTTGTTAGACTATGACCGATGTGCCAGAAAAATTCCACAACATTGATAATGATTTGAGGCCAGTGTTTGGGAGAATATTTTAATAATATTTTATTGTGTACCTTACTGGTGAAAACGAAACCAATATTTTAAAGCTTTCTCATTATTTTTAATTTTCCATTTTTTCAGAACCATGGTAAACATGATTACCATGGTGAATCCGGGTAATTTGGTCAACAACAAAACATGGTTACAATGGTACTTTTTTTTATAAGGGTTAAGCGCTTTCATTTCTTTAAAAAAAAAAAAAAAAAACTTCAGCTCCTTACACAAGGAAGAGAAGGGGGTCAGGGGCGGGGGGGGGGGGAGTAAGAGAGGGAAAAGGAAGAGTTGCTTTAAATTACCTATGATAAGGGCCAGTTAATCTAGATATTATTATGTAGGTCATTCACTAGGTCTGTTCCTGTTAATATCAAGCTCATCAAATCAATCCTCACACTGATCAAATTTTTCTTCAAACATTTAGGTTCGAACTTATTAGCCTACACTTTAGTTTCCAATTCCATTGGTTGAGTATGGACTGAAAAATTGACTGATGATGCCTAAACAATGTCAGCAGACAGATCGTTCCAAGAATTAACTACATTCAGATAGTGTCAAGTGGAACTTTTAAAGTCAAACACCTTGATAAATTTGCTTGCAGCTGAGAATTAATATTGTAACGATACATGCTACAAAATATTAGCTGAAGATACATGCATTTTTCCATAAATCCAATTTTGTCCTCTCTTCTCGTTCCTGTACTTTTCCGTCTCTATCACCCTCTCCTTCCACACTAACTTTTCTAACTCTTTCTCCCTTTCTCTCCATTCTCTGTTTTGTACCCCCTCTCTTCCCTCCCCCTCCCTCCCTCTCTCTCTCTCTCTCTCTCTCCCTCCCATCTCTCCACTGTCTTGTCTTTCGCTCCCTCTCTCACTTTCTCGCCCCACCCCCCCCCCCCACCCACCCCCCCCCCCCCCCGTCCTCCCTCCCTTCGCCCTTTTAACATGAAAATACATAATAGTAAGATACGTTGGACGATACAAGTAGATCTACAGGAAAGCAGTTTTGAAAGATGAGTTTTTAGGTTTAATTCAACATATTTTGATCAAGTTGTTCTATGTTTGTATTAATAATATACATAATATTTTGTTTTGATGTACATGTATCTGAAAATGCATGAGACAAAAGACTTGTGACTGTCCACATGTACTGAAATATATTCTGGGACTTTTTTTATATTCATGAATTTCAGTTAGTTTCTGTAACTTTTTCTACATTTTTAATACTCATCCAAACAACCACTATGAAATTGTGGTGAATGACAAACAATTTAAATTCGTATGGACACAGTTTCTTTCAACAACAAAAATTGTTTATTGTTAAAACATATACAATACCAAGCAAATATATTGGTCAGGGCCACACAACTGAATTAGTCATCAGATCGCAAGAAAACCTTTTTTTGATAACTGTTATTTGTGACATTTATGTGACGCATCTAATAAAGAAATACAGTTGTATTATATAAAAGGGCACATTGTACATTGATTTGTTTGTTGATTTGAAATACCGTAGAACTGCAGTGCATGTACATTGAATTTCATTTTCACGGTAGACAATGTGACTGTACAGTGGAAGTTCATTCTTATCTCATCAAATTGTATAAAAGCAGGGGAAAAATTAGATGCTGATCAAAGAAATTTTGAGGAAACCCTAATAAAGGGCAAGAAAAGTGTGAAATTTATAAATCTGTGGTTATCTATCACAAACAAATTGATAACTTTGTTACTTCTCATTCGAGCAAGCAGCTCTTTTTCTGTCTTTTGCTGAAAATTATCTAATTAATAGTTGGTTTAGAAGAAAAGAAAAATTCCTGATTTTGTTTTCAATGCAAGAGTAATAGAGAGCTGTTTGCAAGGGAAATAAACTGACATGGGTTTATCAGGAAAATGTCATTATTTTAATTTTTAAAGGGATTGGATAACTTTGTCTCAGATTCTCAAACAAAATCCTGGATTTAGCTCATGCTGCAATGATAATTATAAACCTTTAGGTCAGTCTGCAATGATAATAATAAACCTTTAGGTCAGTCAGGAACCCCATGACTTTTGCAAGCTGATCGCCTGTCTGATTATCAAGATATTTATGATTGGAAACCCAAATTTAAAAATTCGTTTTCCTATAACACTAGTCTATTGGGGAAAATGAGTATGGTAAAACCGGTCACCCAAAGATTTCTAATTTTTGAGGCACTTCATGATCATTTAGAAGTGCAATTTTAGGGCTTCAATATTACACCATATCACAGACACTGATAACACATGCATCTCAGATTTTACATTGTTAAACGATGCCTTTAATAAAGCCATCTCCAATTTTTTCTTTTTTTACTTTACCTCCCTCCCTTTCTTCCTCTCCCCCTACCCTCGCTCTCTCCAATTCTCTATCTATCTCTGTTTTTTCTTCTGAATCCTACCCTCCCACCACTTTTTCTCTCTTCCACTCACATCTTTCTCTTTTCATTTCTCTTTCTCCCTGTCTCTGTCTCTCAATCTTTATCTGATTCTCTCTCTATTGCTCTCCCTGTCTCAGTCTCTCCCTGTCTGTCTGTCTGTCACTTTCCCTCTCTCTTTTTACTCCCTCCTTTTAAATCTCAAGTCACCTCTTCATAATTTCTCTTATCCTAGACACATGCTTAGAGACATGGAAAGTGAACAACTGCATTGAATTTTTAAATTCTTATTTAATCTTGAACAAAGTTCGCCTTCACACAGAGAATATTTTCTGTATGAAGCAGCATAAATCAGGCTAGGCCACTGATTTGTATTAGAAGCCAGGTTGTGATTAGTTTAGCAGTCTCTGTTCTTGATAGTTATCGGTTGTCGTTAGTTTGACAGTAGTCAGTTAACAGGGTCACCACGTGAAGGTCGACAACATAACCCAGTAACTTGAAATAATAATAATAATAATAGCTCACATTTATAATGCGCCTAATACTACGTTTCTAGGCGTCACTCCTACCACAGATGTACCCTAATGCTATCGTGATACTCCAACATGTCATCTGGGGCAAATACACCCTGGTGAAATCTCTGAGCATCATTTTCAGATTCAAATTCAAATTCAAAGTTTATTCAACACTCTTCATAAAAACATTTAAAACATACAAATACCGAATGGAGTTATAAACAAAAACAAGAAAGTGATAACAAATACAATGGCAATTTATAAGAGCATTTGGGATAGGCAGAAAGGAAGGATTCCTATATAAAAGCCTACCCCTAAAAACACACATACAGGAAAACGAGAACAAAAGAACAGAACAAAAAACAGAGAACATACTAAAACTTACTATCATGCACGATCAGAGTAAAAAAAAAAGAGTCAAAATTTGCCTATGCTATTATGGCTCGGTGTAAAAATGTCAGAGGAAAAAATGTCAGAGGTAAAAATGTCAGAGGTAAAAATGTCAGAGGTAAAAATGTCAGAGGTAAAAATGTCAGAGGAAAAAATGTCAAAGGTAAAAATGTCAGAGGTAAAAATGTCAGAGGTAAAAATGTCAGAGGAAAAAATGTCAGAGGTAAAAATGTCAGAGGTAAAAATGTCAGAGGTAAAAATGTCAGAGGTAAAAATGTCAGAGGTAAAAATGTCAGAGGTAAAAATGTTAGAGGTAAAAATGTCAGAGGTAAAAATGTGAGAGGGAAAAATGTCAGAGGAAAAAATGTCAGAGGTAAAAATGTCAGAGGTAAAAATGTCAGAGGTATAAAATAAAAACAAAAGCATGTGACAAGTTTGTTATGGTTACACCCGGGTTATATATTAGGCTTATCGTAAAAGAACAGCGAGGGATATTCTGCAGTCGTTATTTCACCGCTGCTTTATTTTCCACTTTCCCATTTATTTACCTTTCGGCCCCAAATTGTGACTTTTTTGCCCGATTATTGCCGAAGGAAGACGGGGGGGGGGGGGAGGGAGGATATTCTTCTTCCGGGGCAAGGTGACCCGACTGCTCTCCCCCTTCCTCTTATATATATATATATGCCATTATGCTTTGCTTTTTATCCTTCCGAACAGTGGTCAATGCCTAGGCAGAGCAGGCAGACTAATGGGACATGGTTTCTACTCCGAGTTTCGCGCCTTGCAAGCAATCATCAGGGAACTGATAGCATTCTTAAAAGTTCATGATTATCCTACAACCTTTAACCTTGGTACAAATACCCCTACAATAAGACTTAACTAATAAAATACAATTAGAATTACTCATGAATAATTCTTAATGTATTGTATTAGTCTTATTGTATTGTATTGTATTAGTTAAGTCTTACTTTGAGCATATTTGTACCAAGGTTGTAGAGGAATAATGTACTTTGAAGAGTGCTATCAGTAGTGTCTGATGATTTCTTGCAAGGCGTGAAACTCGAAGATGCAACCATGCATGTCCTATTAGTCTGCCTTATTCAATATTCATATACCGGTATATATTCTTTTGTATAAGCAAATGGTACTGGTACACTGAGCAAACTTCTGGGGAAAAAGATTTCTAAAATCGAGAAGTTTGGCCATGTTTTATAGGCTGAGTTGTCGCTCCATGTTGTAATCATTACATAAAAAGAAAGTCAGTACAGCCCCCAAAATAGGGTCAGATATCTATGAACCTCCCCCCCCCCCCTCCCAATAAATGCATATTTCCGACAATTCCACTTTCTTGAGGGCTTGGTATTTAAATACTCTGAAACAAAGCAGAAAGCCATGTTATCAATGCTAACCGCACCATCACATTCCCGAAGTGCGCGCGTTGCAATAAAATATTGTCGATTACTATTGCGGTATAAAATAGTCTGGGAGAAAATCAATAAGCAGCTTTGTTACTCCGATACAAAACAGAAAGCCGCCCATGTTAAATCAAATTAAAGAGAAGGTTGAGTTCTGGGGAAAGGTGAACAATAATGTGTAAGCGTTTGTTATCATTCGTATTATGAAAGTGTGGAAGAACATCAAAGAAACAAGTTATTCCCTTAAAATCTATTTAAAATGACTTCATATCCCAGATATGACAAGTAACATCTTTAAAAAGCATAGCTTGATAGCATGACTACCCTCAATGGATACATAATAATACAAATATGGAGGAAACAATATTGGTAAAAAGGGAAAAAAAAGTAAGAGGGGTTGGGTTATATTCAACGGAATAGTTAATGGAGTAAACAACTTTCTTTTTTTGAGTGGGGGGGGGGGGGGGGTAGCTTGTTGTTAAGGTTCATCGTTACTAGTCTATAGGACTGTTGTGCCCAAGCTCAGAATGTTTCTGTGCGAGTTCGTAGGTTTGTCAATGCATGCTCCGATTATCATTCAAATAATTGCCTCCAGGATTGTTATATTTCCGGCCCGTTTGCGTTCTTCGGATTTAATAAAGATGTCGAGTGAAAGAGTTAAATATCGAAAGAGCACACATGTGAGAGTTATGTAAGTTACGAGGCCGATGAGTATTGCCGGAAAGCTCAACTCTGGAGGTTAAGTTCGCAAAATTAATAAAGTTCCTTTCGACATGGGTGTGTATGGTGCCGGGGATTAATTCGACGCAATGCGTCGTAGTGACACGCCTGGGGATGAGCTTCTGAATCGAGACGGTCTTTTACTTTTTGGAGCGGGTTTTTAGTTTTCGGAGCGAGTTTTTACTTTTCGGAGCGACTTCTTGATTTTCGTATTCTTACTCCACTTCCTTTGCCGCCATGAGGTGCTAAAGCTTTAGCAGAGTTCGGGGTGCCCAGCCCATATAAATTATGTAACTTTTCGTGATTCCTCGTGATTATATGTAATTATTTGTACTAAATGCACTACTCACTTTAACTCTTGACTTTTGTCGAGAACTTTCATTTCTTCGTTTAGACTTTGTTTGTCTCTGGAACGTTACACGGGCTAGGTTGTAGGCTGCCACTGGCCAAACCGGTCCGTTTCACAAACATTAAAACATAAACCAATTCAAAATATCAAAAAATGTTAGACATTCATACATAATGCAAGCTTGTTCACAAAAAAATAAATTTCAAAATCTATTTTCCACATTTTATTATCCTCAGGACATGTACGATATACAACACACAGCCATTTATACAATTTACATTATGGAATAAAGGAATATAACAGACTAGCCCATGCAGTAGCTGTACTTCTCGACATTCTGTGTGATAAAAGTGCTGAGATATTATGACGGCACTCAATTTTTTTGCTTGTACCTCTAACATTTTTACGTCTGACATTATTACCTCTGACATTTTTACCTCTGACATTTTTACCTCTGACAAATTCTTACCTCTAACATTTTTACCTCTGACATTTTTCCCTCTCACATTTTTACCTCTCTCATTTTTTCCTCTCACATTTTTTCCTCTGACATTTTTACCTCTCACATTTTTTCCTCTCACATTTTTTCCTCTCACATTTTTACCTCTCACATTTTTACCTCTCACATTTTTACCTCTCACATTTTTACCTCTCACATTTTTTCCTCTCACATTTTTTCCTCTCACATTTTTACCTGGCACCGCTATTATTACTGATTATTATACTTATTTAACAGAAATTGTTTATATTTAATTTTAAAAAGATTGAGTTTTGCATTTTTTAATTTCCTGAGGTATACTATTCCATATTAATGGTCCTTGAAAAAATAGTGAATTTTTCATACAAGTCGTTCTAATCTTGGGGAGGTGATAATTTAGGGCATTTCTAGTATTAAAATTATGCACATCACAATTCAAGTTAAAACATGTTGATAAAAAAGTAGGCAAATTGCCATTAAAACATGAAAACCGCAATATAAAAATTATGCATATCGATTACATTTAAAATTCTAAGTTTACAAAATAAAGGATTACAGTGAACATAATATTGGGAATGAGTTATAATGCGTATTGCTTTCTTTTGAAGCTTAAGTAACCTTAACATATCATTTTTATTAAAATTTGCCCATGCAACTATACAATAATTGAAACATAGTGTTATTAAAGTATGATACAACATTTTCAGAATGTTTAAGGGATAAAAATGAACTTTATATAAAATACCAATATTTTTTGCTATTTTATTACACACCACATTTATATGCTCATGCCACTTCAATTCATGATTAATTACAATACCTAAAAACTTAAGATTATCTACACGTTCAAAATTATGATAATTTACTCGTAAATGAATGTGGTTAAAAATCAATATTTCTATTTGTAAAAACCATAAACTTAGTTTTATCATAATTTAAAACCAATTTATTATATAGAAAGTTTCAACATTTCTTGCTTAAAAACATTTTGTAAAACCTGGACATCAGAATGAGACATAAAAACACTTGTGTCATCAGCAAATAAAATAAATTTCAGTTTATCAGAGAATATTGCACATGTCATTAACATAAATAATAAATAAAAGAGGTCCAAGGAAGTTTTTCGATATTAGATTTATCTTTTTTTATTTGTACAAATTGGGTTCTATTTTCTAAATAACTTTCAAACCATTTTAAAGTTACTCCACAAATACCATAATAATATAATTTTTTCAATAAAATAGTGTGGTCTAATGTATCGAATGCTTTACTTAAATCTAAAAAAGGCCCATTAAGATATGATTATTTTCAAAGTTTTCAAAACATTATAAATAAAATGCATAATTGCATTAGAGGTAGAGTGCCCAGGTTTAAAACCATATTGGCATTCAGTGATAATATTACACTTATTTAAAAGCATAAAGAGTCGATTATAAACAGCTCTTTCTAAAATCTTTGAGAAAACAGGGAGTATAGATATAGGTCGATAATTAGAAACATTTTCTTTAGTACCATTTTTAAGAACAGGGATAACCTTTGCAAGTTTTAATTGCTCTGGTACTATACCTGCAGATAAAGAAATATTAAATATTGCACTTAAAGGACATGATATAATATGAACAACTTTTTTCAATAATTTAACACTTACATCATCATGACCACAACTCTTATTATGTTTTAATTTACTTACAATATTGATTATTTCTGTGGGGGTAATGGGATTTAAAAAAGCTGTACATGGATTAAAATCAATATTACTATTTAATGTCATCATAACTAAAATCATTATCTATGTTGTTGTTGTAAAAAATGAATCATCAATAAATCTAAAAAATCATTAACAGATTGGCAAGAGTTAACATCAAATAAATTAATATTAAAATCGCCCATAAGATATATGTCTTTATTTTCCTTATGTACAACATTTAAAATATCTTCTAAAATATCTAAAAACGATTGCACTGGTTGATTTGGAGGCAGTTGTGGCTATAGGTTTTTCTTTACCTTTTTAATTTCTATTAACATTGACTCAAAACATTCATTATTTACATCTAAATCTTTACGTTGTTTATATTTCAATTTATCATTTAATAAAAGTCCTACACCTCCTCCTTTCTTACCTTGTCTTACATTCAATAACAAAATATAATTATTAAAATTGTAGAATGGGTCAGCCTCTTTAATCCAAATTTCAGTAAAACCAATTGCAGAAAATTGCACATCAATAGCATCTAAAAGCGAACATATTGCACTATAATTCTTATTTAAACTACGACAATTTATATGAAGGTAACTTGATGTAAAATATACTTTAGAATGAGAATTAAAAGTGTTTAAACATGAATTAAATTCCTCGGACGTATAACCAAAACTATTTGGTCCATGTTCTTAATCCTCCCCTGTAGTTGGACTCAATAACTCATGTATATCTTGAGGCATTTGTATTACACATTTATTCCGATCATTTTCACAGGCATTTTGACATGAAAAATAAAGAGATAATAGAAAAACTTGTACATGACACATATAATATAAACGGACATACAAAAACTAAGGTTATCAAACCAAAGCCTAAAACACACACAATTAAAACCAATAACTTAAAACAGTTCTACAACTTAAACAAACTACACACAAGTTCAGAAAGTTAAAATATTATTGAAATAGAATAACAATTTATAAATGAATAGAAAACAGGAAGGGTGGACAGGTCGATATGTGTATTACTGGGAGCAGTCATTGACCTGGATTTAACTTCATAATCTGTTGGCTAACATCATAGTAATTAAGTGACATTATATACATTATTCACTAGAACGGTCTAATTTTTATAAGTGTCATTTTATGTTTCGTAGATCCAATTTAGAGTGGATTTGTCTCTTTATTGTTTTGTTTTTTGTACTTTGCACTGATACAATAATCCTGCCATCAACTGATCATGCTGACAGGGCTTTGCTCTCTGGGTTACTGCATTCCTTGAATGCCTCCCATAGCAGCGTCCGGTTGGCAGTGGTCAGGTCTTCAAAGATGCTTACCCCGTCTTTTTCTCCTTCAGTTTTTTTCTGTTTCTCAGTAGGTTCTGCCTGTGTTGGTAAGATGTTAGCTTCACAATGATCGGCCGTGGTTTTCTCCTCAAAGGAGTGGAAGCTGAGTCCCCCGTGTGGTCGCTGCGACGACCGATACGATGACTCCTGTCGATGTCCCTCATCTCCAGATTAACTCCAAGCTGGTTTGTGGCGATGTCACACACGATCTGGCTGGTGTTCTCGTCTTCCCTTTCAGGCACTCCGAAGACACGTACGCAGTTTCACCTTGAATACTGCTCCTGCTCGTTTATCGATGATTCCAAATTTTTTATTTTTTCCTCACAATTTTGGTACTTGTTTTGCAGGTTTAGATCGTCATATACTGGTATGAAGATCTGCCAGGGGATTGTGCCTCTTTTATCAGCATTGCCACCATCGAGGCCAGCAGATTTATTCCTCTCCCTCTTTGCTTTCAAAGAGGCGACCTCCCTTCTCAGCTTCTGTAGCTCTCTTCCATACTGCCTTCCCTTTGCTCTGGTCAACTTGTAGCAGTTTAAAGACCTCCTGCTGACCTCTTTACCCAATCTACTCGCTTTAAATGGACAGACAGAATCTTATCCGGCTGAGAGGAGAGGCTCTTAGGGATCGAGAATTGCTCCCCTCCTGACAGGTCTCTCGTTGGCATTTCCTCTGCTTGCATGATGTCCCCCTCATCATCAGGGAGAGATGGAAGGGGTACCTTACCATCTTTCGATGAGAGGCTGGTAGGCTGAAATAACTTCTCATCCAGCTGGGAGGAGAGGCTCTTGGGCCTTGAGAACTGCTCCCCTCCTGACAGGCGTTTGTTTGGCATTTCCACTGCTTGCATGGTGTCCCCCTCATCATCAGGGAGAGGAGCTAGGAGTATCCCACCATCCTCCGACGAGAGGCTGGTAGGCTGAGATAACTTCTCATCCGACTGGGAGGAGAGGCTCTTGGGCATTGAGAACTGCTCCCCTCCTGACAGGCGTTTGTTTGGTATGTCCACTGCTTGCATGATGTCCCCCTCACCATCAGGGAGAGGAGCTAGGAGTACCCCACCATCCTCCAACGAGAGGCTGGTAGGCTGAGATAACTTCTCATCCGGCTGGGAGGAGAGG
Source organism: Strongylocentrotus droebachiensis (assembly GCA_035222895.1). Taxonomy (NCBI): domain Eukaryota; kingdom Metazoa; phylum Echinodermata; class Echinoidea; order Camarodonta; family Strongylocentrotidae; genus Strongylocentrotus; species Strongylocentrotus droebachiensis. Next base: position 277,804 of record JAVYIG010001708.1, on the reverse strand, counting down.
CTCTTGGGCATTGAGAACTGCTCCCCTCCTGATAGGTGTGTGTTAGCCATTTCCTCTGATTGCATGAAGCCCCCCTCATCATCTGGGAGAGATGGAAGGTGTGCCCAACCATCCTTCGACGAGAGGCTGGTAGGCTGAGATAACATCTCTTCCTCCTCCATCCGATCATCGCCATGAGGCAACCCAGCGATGTCTTCCATTTTTGAAGATTGTGGCTGGTCCCCCAATTCCATGTCTACTCCTGGAGGAGTAGTACAGCCTCTCTCATTGACATCAGCATTGTTGCTGCGGTCAAAATATGGTGGAGAATCATCATTGTGCTCCAAGTTGGCAGGATCTGGAGGGGGTCGCTTGTTCTTGGTCTGCCCATGATCTTGGTTGGGAGGCTTCCCTGCGATTGGACCGTGCTCTCCATAATCTCTGCAAAGATAGATAACATTTCAAAATGAAATTTAGTTCTAATTGCAGGTTTCATTGATATATTTGTTGGTTTGTTTGTTTAATTTATTCACCATGTTAAATAATTGTTTACAGACAATACAATTTAGTGGGTTACATCAAGATATAATAAGTAGTAGGAACAGTGCATAAACAAACAAAAATGTTTGGAGCACAACGTCCCTAAAATAACTTAGCTGATACTTATTAGGTTGAGATAGAACATGGCTTAAAATAAAACATTCTGTACAATTATAAAGTCACCTAAGCAAGCTCTTACAATTCCTTTCTTTTCACAGTCAAAAATTGAAATTTGCAAAAAATCATCAACAACAAAAATTCAATATCATAAATATGACTGTACTGAAGAATTTATTTTTTAAATGTTAGGTGATTTTAAAATAAAAAAACATTTGGTTTCTAGCTCTTTCATTACTAACTGCCAACCGGTACTTTTTGCTGAAATGTTAATGATACAATAAATGAGTCTTAGCTGAATACATTGAAATTACTCTTTGAAACAGGTTTATATACCTTTCATACTTGAGTAGAGAGCTCTCCCCGTCATGTTCCTTTTCCATCGTCTAGTACTGCATGACAGCGATATACTGCAAGGTAGAGTACAAACTACAGAAACAAGTATTTACCAATATTCATTCAATCTGGTCGGTCGACGAAAACTGAACATAAACTTCCCATCATGCATCAGAACTATAAGATGACAGCATCATGCAAAGCTTTCATGTTTTTATCTTTTTCATGTTCTTTTTTTGTTCTCCCTCCTTATGGATGGGATAAAGCCAACACAAAGTGGAATGTATACAAGCAACATTTATAATACGAGTCTACATGACAATTACAGATAATAACATTAGACCTTTCAATTTTCATAGCACTTTGCAAAACTAGTATACCGGCTTATACCACAGTATTCGCCACGCCCCGGTGTTTGTAAACACCATGGTCACCATGGCATGGCATGACGCACAAAAATGGCTGCCAGTGTGTTTGCACCCAACCAGCTTTTATGAATAAATCAAATTGAACAAGATCAGAGTTCTTTAGAATTGGATTGTCGCTGATTATATAACGTGTTGTAGTATCTAAGAATGATAAGCTGCAAAAGAAATGTCTTTTACCTGTTTCTTAGCAGATTTGTTCGAAGTATTGGCTTGCAACGGAGAATGACGGGGGTCGTAATTCGTAACTGCGCACACATTCAATGACGAACGGGGATTCCCCTTGCGTCTAGACAATTAGTCTGCAATTCGAGACTCATTTTGTATATTTTAAATGAACAAAGTAAATATCTAGATCTTTACAGATTGGAGCATTTCTAAGAGATCAGGCAGTTGTGGCTAGGTTACTTGAAGTACATGTATAACAAATGAAGATGACCCTCAATAATTGTATAACCCCTATTAGGACGACCCACTACCCATGCAGTCTGTTTTAGAGACAAACTAGGTCATATAGGGCTCCAAATCGCCATGGCATTTAGACAGAATCAGTAAGTATCTTTCTAGCCTACCTCTAACTGAGGCAGTTCCGTTTTATTGTGTTTCATGACGACTCTTTTTTTAGATTAATATTCCACATTGACTTAACCATTAGTGTTCTAAGTTGGCTTGAATGGAAAAGACATAATACACTGCAAAAAATATGGGGTAAATTTGTTGTTGGTCAAATATCTTTACAACATAATTGGGCATAAGTTGACCAATAATTTGATGATATATTGTATTTGTTTACGTTTCCAACTGTTGGGGTTTTGAATACCGTGGTGTGGTAATTTTTCCTATTTAATTGGGCAAAGCACAAGTGCTTATCCAACTATTTAGCAAATCGTGTCTACAAGATATCGCCCCGGCCATGCCATTTTAATTGCACTAGCATAATACATGCATGCTCGCAGCGCACCGTACCGGCACCGTGCATGCATGCGAGACTAGACTACCATCTGCATCTAGATCAAGAGTAAACAACCAGGAACAAGAAAAGTCATCTATGGACCAGCTTCTTATCAGTTGGGGCCTAAGAGGGCTGCAAGATATCTTCAAAGGTACCTATCTAATAATCAATCTTGTATATAAAAAGGTTGTTTAAACGAATTTGAACTTGAAGTCTCGAGAATTTGATTGAGACAGTTTAACCTAAACCGCAGTGTGTTGACTGCATGGCTGTGCCTGGCTCAGTTTCATAAGGCCAGAGTAGACCTAGATCTAACTTAGAAATCGCAAGTTGTAAGATTTGCCATCGAGGCTTTGAGTTACGATTATAATGACCTATTGATTGTATGATTGATATCAATCGTAGCTCAATGATTAATGGTAAATCGTGTACTTTAATAGGTGTAGAATCTAGCCTGTAGAAAAGTTGTGTGAAACGAGGCCCTGGGCCTGGCTGGCTATATAGCTGAGGCTGCAGCCTTTGCACCCCAGGCCAGCCGGCCAGGCCTTGTAATTGCCTTGCAAGGCTTGGTAGCTATAGTTTTTTTTCAGCTATTGCCGTTTTTAAAGTATGGTTAATGGATTGTAAATGTATATATATCATTGGGGAATGTATAAACTTTGACTGATATTATTAGATCTGTCTCTTCCTCGGGGGCTTCTCATTTTACGGTATTGACATTCGTCGGTCAGCTCCCCTTGTTAGAGACAGAATCACAGATGTCTTTCGATCCACACGCCAGTCAAGCGAGTCAAGCATAGAGTGTGAGTGGGTTAATTCGCACTGAAGATTGCCTCAATATTGCCTTACCAATTTTTAGGAAAGGCAATTTCTCTCCCCACCGCTGTTCAAAGCATCAACATATGATATCTGATCTAGACCTATTGCACTTTAAAATAATCATTACACATAACAGCAGTGGCGGATCCAGGATTTCATGAGGGGGGGGGGGGGGGGGGGCCAGATCGCCGATTCTCAGATTTTGGTAGACCCCGAATTGGGGTTAAAATCGGGCCGCTCGAAAGTGCTCTCAGTGGGGGGGGGGGGGGGAAGGGGTAGGGCATGAATTTTTTTTTTCGCCCTTTGGCCGTCAAAAAAACTACACACAATATTTTTTATGGTCATAATCCGGCCGGCTGAAAGTGCTCTCAGTGGGGGGGGGGGGGGGGGGGGGGAGGGGGTTTATAAGCATTAAAAAAAAAATTCAAGCCAACAAACACATAAAAAACATGCATTCTCCAAAACGATTTTTTTTTGGGGGGGGGGGGCCGGGCCGGGCCCGTCCCCCCCCCCCCCCCCTGAATCCGCGCCTGAACAGCTAGAATTAAGTCAACATTCATTTTTAGTAGACCTGTCTAATAAATGAAATATTACCAAAATCACATCGTCTTGCTTTCTTTCACAGAAAATGGGATAGACCTTGAAGCAGCTGCCCTCCTGTCAGATGAAATGATTGAAGTGCTGATACCAAAGCTTGGGGCAAGATTAAAATTCAAGAATCACTGGAGTCAATATGTGAGTTCAGTTGCCTCTTAACTTTTCATATTCGCTAACATGATTTGCTTCAGATGCTTGTGTGACGTAGGAGAGGTGGATGAGTTATTCAAACATTTGAAGTATATACATGGACTAACTTCTGGAAAGTCAGTGTTTGTGATATGTAGTCAAAATGGATGTCCTGAAACATTTACATACATTTCATCATATAAACGACATCTTTTGTCAAAGCACTGCTCAGACTTGGAAGGATCTCAGTCAGTTGAAAATGAAACAGTTTATCAAGACATTTTTGAAGATGAGTCTGCAGATGATGCTGAAACATGCACTACAAATCAGAAAGAAACAGGGAACATGTTGGATACACTGAAAGAGACTTTCTTTCTCTTTCTTACTAGCTTGAAGGCATCTGCTGTGCCTCATACATACATAGACAAACTTGTAAGAGAGATTGAAGAACTGATGAATAATGTTCTGACCAATTTGTTTAAACAAGTCCTGAATGACTTGGAAACAGTGGATGTTGAAAGCTTGAACATTTGTTTCTTTCAAAAATACTTTCATAAAGTACAGAACATTTTCAGTCAATTTCGAACACGCTATATGCAGGACCAGTACCTTGTAGATAGAGATGTTCTGATACCCCCAGAAGAAAGAACCTTAGGGAAATCTTTTGCCACAAGAGATCATTCAGGACATGCACAACAGCAACTAGTGACAGAAACATTTCAGTATGTTCCAATTTGCAAGTTACTGAAAAAATACCTTGAACAGCCTGGTGTGATGAAAGCGATTCTAAGTCAGCATAATTCGCAGGATGGATGTATTTTGAAGACCTATCGCGATGGATTTCATTTTCAGACAAAGCATGTCAGTTGTGAAGATGTCCCCACAATCCCTTTACTCCTCTATGCTGATGACTATGAGACAGGAAACCCCTTGGGATCCAGGAAAGGCGAACATAAACTGGTTGCATTTTACATCAGTGTCTTAAGCTTACCAATAAAATATCAGGCTTCACTAAATAACATTCTGCTTGCTGCATGTGCCAAGAGGAAAGTTGTTAACAAATATGGTATAGACAGTGTTTTGTCAGCAATAGTGGACGATCTCCAGGTGCTTGAAAAGGAAGGTCTTGAAATTTCAAGCACTGACTTCAAAGGGATTGTAAAACCTGTTTTATTTCAGGTTATTGGTGACAATCTGGGTCTCCATGAATTGCTTGGGTTTGTGGGAAGTTTCAGTGCTAATTATCCTTGTCGCTTTTGTAAGGCCCCAAAGGAAATCATCCGTAGACAGCTCACCCCCGACTCGGCACTTCTACGGAGCAAAGAGACCTTTCATGAGGATCTTGCCCTTGATGATACATCAAGAACTGGAATGAAACGTTCATCAGAACTGAATAATCTAGAGCAATTTCATGTCAGTGAAAACTATGCACCAGATATTACTCACGACTTCTTGGAAGGAATCATGCCATTAGAAGTCAAACTGGTCTTGAATTCACTCATTGACAAAGGACAGGTTACACTTTAACAGGTGAATGACCGCATATCTTCCTTTAACTATGGGTTTGTAGACAAAAAAAACAAACCAAGTCCTATCCCGCAATCGGCGCTGAAGAATCCTCGTGGAGCTAGCGGTCAAAAAGCTGCCCAGATGCGATGCCTGTGCCTTTATCTTCCCATCATGCTTGGAGATTTGATTGATGAGTCATCAGATGAATGGGAAGTTCTACTATTGGCTGTAGATATTTACAAGATTGTAGTAGCCCCATACATCACCAGATCAGCTACTTTTTTCTTGAAGGCCCTCATTAAGGACCACCATCAACTGTTCCTTCAAGTGTTTGATGGATCTCTTATTCCCAAACATCATTTTGTTGTCCACTATCCTCAGTTGATTAGGTTACTTGGCCCACTTGAACAATACTCAACAATTAGGAAAGAAGCGAAACACAAACCTTTTAAGAGTTGGGCGCGTGCTTGCAATAACTACAAAAATGTGGCCAAGACTGTATCAAGGAGACATCAAGAACAACAAAGCTATGTGTTTCTCCAAGGAAAGACCCTTTCTTGTGAGATGGACATAAAGAATCAGTTTCCAGCCCAGATATCAACATTTGAAGAAGCACAACATATTTGTGCTACACTTGATTGTTCACAAGATGAATTCATCCATGTAGCAGATAAACTGACTGTTCACAGCTATGAGTTTAAGCTGGGGTGTTTGGTGTTGACAGAATGGGATGAAAATGGACCCGTGTGTGCTCAACTAAAGAATATCATCATACACAAGGCAGTTGCCCTGTTTGTCTTGCTTGTGTACGAAACAGAATACTACAACAGACATCTGCAGGCATATGCTGTGTCAGAATGTGTGGGTCGAATCAAAATCATGGAACCATTAGATCTTCTAGTGCCTCGTCCTTTGCATATGGTTCGATCACTTGATGTTAATGACAAGTTCAATTATATCATTACACCATTCCAAATTGTATAAATATGAACCCTAGGAATTTCCATTAATCACAGGTTCAAGAGCAGCAAGCACAGGACCTGGTGTCATTACCAGCTAATTTACAGCTACCAGTAACCCAAGTCATGTACGAGATGAACTTACCAACAGCATCACCATCATCATCGTCATCATCGTTATCCTTCACCAACTACTCAGCAGCTACTCAAAACCACCTAAATCTGGGGGATTATGCTATCTGCAGCACTGATGAGGCAATGTCAATCCCATCTACAGGATCTTCACCATTGCTCTGTCATTTGGATTCAGAACCACCATCAGATTCCTGTCCATCGGGGCCAGATCCACCCGTTCCTGGCCCATCTACTTCAGCTAAGTCTGCTAAGCTAAGTCAAAGGTCATCAGCAGAAGGACCAAATACACCCCCACCACTTAAGAGACAGAAGGCTTGTTTGTTTGTGAGTAACAAAATCAAATAGGGGCATTGATCTTTCTGTCATTGAGACTAATTCCTTATGAAGAGAAGGAGATTTAGATCTAAAAAGCTGTACTTAGGAAAATAAGAAGAGAAATTAAATTTAATTCCATTTTTATTTCTAGTAACTGCTGAATGAATGATTATTCAGATTTGAGACATATATGTAAACAACTATATGTTTAATACGTTTTTATGCATCATGCATTAAGGGAACAAATTGTAATGTGTGTTAATATGTGGCCGGAATTAAGGCATGAAATTGCCACTGTTAAAAAACAAGTTTGTTATTCAAGTGCTGTAAAATAAATAAAAACTTGTAAACGTGAAAAGAGCAAAAGAGAGAGAGAAAAATATACATATATACAAATAAATTGTAGGACTTCCTTGAAAAGCAGGCCTACTTGGCTCAGACGGGACTAGTCTGCTTTAAAAAAAAACTTTAATGAATAAATAAATAAATTATAACAACATTCACTGTGTGGGGATTCAATAGTAACGATAGTAAGATATTTCAATTTGGCTACTTTTTTTCTTCTGTGTTAAGGATACTGAAATGATACTAAATCAGTCCCCCATTGGAGTAGCAACAATTGAAGAAATCAAGAGGCTTGGATTCGTGGCTAAAAGGACAAGGCATGTCCTCGTGTCAAGACTGGTTGAGTACCTGATCATTAGCTATGGAGAGCGGTAAGTATATGACTATATTTTGCATTTGTATAGTTGTAGGGTATTTCCCCTACTTTATCATACCATAAATTTCTAAATAAATCAACCAGACTTATCAGTCAAACAATAAAATTCTGGATAAACATGCCTTACATCCACAAGATAGCTTTGGTAACAATTTTAAAACTTAAATTGTCTTGATCTTCAGAAAATGCAGCACATCATCAGAAAACACTAATAAAGGGACCAGCAATTGTTCTGAAAGACGTATTTGCATCTAATGATGTCAAGTGACAAAATATCTCTGTGTACATTTCCTATGGAAGGGTATTTTAGGGGTACTAAGTACTCCAAACATTTTTATATTTGGGATATTTCTTGAAAATTAAAGCAGTACTAGTTAGGAGCAGACAATGAACAAGGCATTCATTGTTCATACAGATCAATAAAATAATGAATCAACAAAACACAATTGTTCATCATACGTGTACCATAACTATCTTGTGGCTGTAATTATTTGCAAGTGTGTTCTTACAGTAATCATCTTCATAGTGTAGCCCATATTTTTATTCGCTTTAATCATGTTAATTCTGATTTATTGGTGATTCAGTTCAGTGAAAAAAAAAAAAGTTTTATTTTTTTTTCTCAAATATTTCACACTTCATAGAAATGGAAAGATGTCATAGATAGAGTCTTAAAAATAATGTAATGGTGTCTTTGTCTTTCTTTTAGGCCAGAGTCATTTGTGAAGGCAGCACTGGCCCAGAGCATAATAACTACATTTCCCAGCCTTAGGGACCCAGAAGGAAATACAGGTTTTGTAAGTGTTGATAGAAAGACCACTTTTATTTTCTTCAAGTTTCTACTCTACAGATATTTTCATGTGGGCTCTGTGAACAAATGCTCAAAATACCATTTGTGGTGCCTCTTGAAGCCATGTGTAGCGTACTAACAGAATAATACAGAAAAGTCTTTCTGATTTTGTCAAAATTGAACATTACTGAAGAATAATTTGTTATTATAATGGCATATCCCATGAAAGATTAAAATACAAATTCTGAATTAAATGCTAAAGGAAAGCTCCTATTCTGATAACTATACTTTTGTCATTATATCAGCAGATTTTTTTTTTCCAGACCCTGTATGGATATTTAAAAAAACAAAATGTATGTTTATTGTTTTTATTCTTGGTGAACTATCCAGATGTTTACGAATAATAATTGAGCTTGGTTATCATGATTATTGACAAATTATTATCGTATTTGCCAAATCAGAATGAGGAATATGATTTTAGTACTATTGTATGCAAGCACTCCCTGTGGAGTGCAGAACTAATCCAGCTTCTAAAAAGCCAATCGCATTGATGGTCATATGGGAAGGGGAGGGGGGGGGGGGGGGGAGGGTTAGCCAATATTTTACAAAACATTATTTCTGCAACTAGGCTTTGAGACATATTTTTATACAGTTAATTATAAAACAAGGTGGCCCAAAAAGAATGAAACAACTTTGATAGTTGATTTCAAGGACATCATCAATAAAATGGAATTCAAGTTTGTTTCATTATGTGGAAAATAATTTTTCCAACAAAATGATACCATAATCATTCATTTTGGGTGTCTCGATCCTTTTACTATTTTAGTGAGACAATGCTTTCTCTACCCTGTCGGTCTTTGGAACGCAGAGAAATTCTAACCTTGTCATGTAGTACTGCACGACAATGCCCTTGCTTTGAAAACAGACGATTTGAACAAAATGTGACATTACACAACAGCTGAATCTAAGGGACACCATTGAGCAAAAAATTCTTGCCATAAGAAGTATTTTTAGGGTTAAAAAAGTAGCAAATATGGAAAGTGACATTGACTTGCTAAACTAGGATTAGTATTTAAATGCCTCCCCTCAATCAATGGTCTTTTTTATTTTATTGATGATGTCCTTTAAAGTCAATGATCAAAATTTGTTGCACTTTTTTAGGCCACCATGCATGTTTATGATAATTGGTATATGAATCCATTATGATATTTAAAACAGGAGGCCTTTTACACAAGAGGGGTGAGTGGACATCCTGCAACAGGGTATTTGGAAGAACACCTTCGCTACGTCCGCAAGAAAACTAAACAGTCAAAGGCCAGGAGTTCTTCATCAACTGGTAGGTTATGGATAATGTAGCAGATATCCCATAACTTTAAAAAGTGTATTAATATCTATATAGGGTTATTAATATATTATTAGTGCCAGTGGTAATGAGCATATTGTACAGTGTAGACCTGACTTCCTCTGAGTAATGGTGTCAAGGCAGGGGGGGGGGGGGTCACCAGACAACAGCCAATAGGGCCATAAATTTACACAGCTCAGCAAAAACCACGGTTTTCCTAAAAAAAACTTGAATTTAAAAGTCGCGGTTTTAACAAATATAAATGGGCAATATCAATTATCCATATTTGTCATGTATTTCTTTAATTTATTGTATAGTCACAGCTGCAGCTGCCTGCAGTCAACAAGAGTGTAGCCTGCCTACTGAGGAAGATGCACTGATGGTGTCCCTGATGAAGGACAACAAAGTCCCGGATAAACAAAAATCCAGATTCATGGCTGAAACATTCGACTTCAGAAGAAAGTGGATACAAAACCAAGAGAGATCTGTGAGGGAGATTTTGACAGAATTCCCGTGTCTTCTGGAGGAGGGAATGGTAAAAGCACACAGGGAGAGCCTGACTTATACCGTAATTAAATGCCAAAATCCATGTACATTCCCTTTTCTATTAATATGTGTTCTTGGTTGTGAATGGGACTATATAATTATAATCATCTGAAGATATATACAGTGCGTCCCAGAAAAAGCGGAACCCGGATGGTCAGTAAATTTTTGAGGTGAAAACAAACAATTCATGAAAAATAAAGTGCGTCATTTTAAAGTTCATTTTGTCTTCTTTCTTTTGACACTCAATACAATACGAAAGAGCAACGCATGGATGACCAAGACGAGTTTGAAATTTTAATGTAAAAATCAAATTGCGCAGATCAGAGCACAGAGAACCACACTAGATCCTTGCAGCAAGTGATTCGGGATCATCGAGAGATTTGATGAAAGAAACCTAACAAAGAACATAAAAGAAATGCTAATGAAGCATTCCTTTCTTCGGCAAGGCCGTTGCATCTTGTCAACTTATTCTGCGCAATTTGATTTTAGCAATTAAATTTCAAATACTTTTTGCTCATGTATGCGTGGCTCTTTCATATTGTATTCGGTGTCAAAAGAAAGAAGAAAAACTGAAATTTAAAATGATGCACTTTATAATTCATGAATTGTTTGTTTTCACCTAGAAAAATGACTGACTGTCTGGGTTCCGCTTTTTGTGGGACGCACTGTATATACATGTATATCCATATGTACATACAGGAATGTTCTTTTTTTTTCTAGGGGCTGGGTCTCAAGCCTGGAAAGTGTTTTGTTATTTTTTTTACCTGAACCTACAACGTACACTGTTTCCCCCTAGATATTGGGACTTCTAGAAAATGTAAGGGGGTGGTGGGGATCGATCTCACTCTGTGCCCTTGTGTGCAAATGACTAAACGAATTTTGTTCTTCGATTATTTTTATTTCAATAGATTGAGCAAGACTTCCAACTGCTGCATAGTGAGAGTGCAGAAAAATTGAAAGAGAAGTGGACTACGATGTCGGGCCACCTCATCGCGTATTGCAAGGAGATGTTCCCACTTTGGCCACAAGTTCTTAATCTCCCAGGCAACATGGACACACAGGCTCTCTCCTCGGGTACAATCATTGTTTTGTTTTTGTTCTTGGATTAAGACCTGGGGGTGTTTCATGAAACTTGTCAGCACTGACAATTTGTCATTTATTAAAAAGTACAGTGACAATCTTGATTTTGTTTGGCTGTGAACCACTGGCACTGACTGTTGTCATGGTCATAGTCAGTGAATAACAAATTTGTCAGTACTGACATGTTTCATGAAACATGCCCCCAGGTTAATTGCTACTTTTTTTTATTTTTGAAATGTTTGTCAAGAAAGTATTGGAAAGGAAAGTTTAGAAGTGCATTACAGTAATAACAATAACATTATTTTGTTTTATGATCTACATTTCTGTACACTTGGACGATCTCTTCAAGTATAGATGTTAAGATAAAAGTTATTTGTGAAATATAATATATTTATACAAATTAAATATTGTATGTAATTGTTAGAACAGTTTTTAAAAGAAATATGGAATTTCTTCCTTCAGGTCTAAAGTGCCTGTAAAAATGCCCCAAATCTGATCCATCTAAATAACTGTAGTCATGCCCTACCCTTGCCCGAACTTTACTTCCCATACAAACCATACCTTATATCACTGCATATACAGTCTGACTCCAGCTTTATTTGGTAGTTTTGGGTATAATCACATAATTTTGTATTGATCTTCAGAAATTTAAGCACACCAGAAAATAAACCCACCTGCAATTGGTTTCAATGACATGTTTCATGTAATAATTTGAAGCGGGATAATATCTTTATGTACATAACCTATGGAGTGTATGGAGGACTCCAGACATTTGGATATTTGTGTTATTTCTTAAAATAAAAGCAATTTAGATCAAACAATAAGCAAAGGCAGAATAGTTCATATATATAGATCAATACAATCATAAATTAACACACACACACACACACACAAAAATCGCTCAAATTTCTGTCATATACCAAAATTTTATTGTGGCTTAAAAAAGGCAAAGCATTATTTTTTAAGTCGAGATACTCTACCCACTTTTTGATCATTGACCCTGCAGTGTGTGCACTGTAAAACAACAAGGTAGCAACAAAGTCAGCTGAGATTAAATTTGTATTGTAGCTTTGGGTTTTTAATGTACATGCATACATTGACCTTATTAGCTTTCACATGCATGTCACCTCAACACCAAAAGATCACCCTATCCTAAATTTTTCAAATTTCAATACTTTATTTTTGCAGAGGAAAAGTCAAACTTGGCCTTTTTCATGGTGCCTCTCCTGTTTGAGAAAAAAACACGCAAGGCTGGATCTAGTTCTACATCACACATCAGAAACCTGAAGTCTTTCATTGACACACAGCTTGTAAGTGCATGTAGTTTCTTTATTCTGTTAACTGTCCCATTATTGGGAAAGCTAGGTATCCAGATGCTGTCTACCCATATCCATCAGTTGCCTGTTTTTCAAAAATGTTATGTATAGCTTTACAGTCTGCTTTCCAATAAGCGAGTTTAGAGTTCAGATGTGCGCATGTATGAGGATAATTTGTGAAAAGTACACAAGGAAGTGTACAATTTACTAGCTGTTGATAAAAACATGCACTTTTGATCTTTAATAACTCAAAAACTATGCATCAGATAAAAGCAAGTGCTGAAAGGTGCTTATTTACAATGGTGAAAGTAATAACTCATGTCCAGTAGCATCTACTCCGTACCTTCCGTCAGCCGTTGACAGAAGGCCTCTACAGTTGGCACCAGGATGGTTTCAAGTGCCAAGTCATTCCACTTCTGAACAGTGCACAGAAAGAATGAATACTTGTGTTGATCAGTCCTGGAGTAGGGAACCTGATAGCCGAGATCTCTAGTCAGTAATGTTGCTCTATTTGTGACTGCTGGACGTACTGTGATAGATCGAAATCCACAAGATGGTAGTACATCTTGTAGAAAAGAACGAGTCGTTTACATTCCATCCTGGACTGAAGTGAAGTGAAACCCATTCAAGCTGAGCTAGCATGTCCGTAACCCTAGAGGTGTTGTGGTAGCGGTTTATGGCTGTCAATTTGACACCTTAGAAGGCTAGCAAGGAATATCTTACTGGGAAAGGGACTATTGGATATATGATTGTAGACTTTTTCTTTTTGTGCTAGATTTACTTTACATTATGTTCTATTGGCTTTGCATCCAGGTTTCAGTCTGCCTCAAACGTAATATATGCAGTTGATTCATAGGCATTACAGAGTATTAAGAGCTTTTGCACCATTTTAGCACAGACACCCTCTGATATATGCTTAATTATTTACGCAGTACCAAAATTAGCCCGAGAACAATCAAATTAAAAATTTGATATGGAGAAAAAAACAAATTAATTGCTTAGGGTTAGTAAATTGGACAATTAATACGCAATATACCCATGGCATGCAGCCTCTGTTATATGAAACCTGGAAAATTAATTGCTTCCCCTTGGTTCATGCAGTTAGGGACATCAGGGTATTTGCTGACAGTCCTTCAAACCAGGGATAAATCAAGGAATGTTGTGTTTATCCATGCAGTGCATGGTCAGACTTTCATGCTTTCCATATCAAACAGTGAACCCTCTGGTGAAGGGAGGCCATGAATGCATCATTAAGATACAAAAATATGATACATGCATGTAAATTAAAAAATTCAGCAAGCAAGAAACTTTGTAAACTTTCATCAGGGAATTTTGTTCCCATTAAATGCTAATTGGCATCCTGATAAAGTGTGTCTGCTATATTCCATACTATATAATAAGTCTTTTTTTTTTCTTCTTCTTCTTCAGGAAACCACTCACATGCCATCATACCTGCAACAGATTGACCCAACTACCCGTCCCCAACCCTTCATCATTGAACTGTTCTCGTCATCCAAGCTCAGGCCTCAGCAGACTTTCACGGTGATTGAAAAGGAGTGCATCCCTCACAAGTCACTTATAGATGCAGTAGATGTGTGCTACAAAGCACACTTCATCATAGACTGTGCTTATCAAAGCAACGTAGAAGGAACCTGGCTCTTCTTCCAAAAGATGATCTATGAACAAGATGACAAGCGTATCAGAGACACCCCTGCCTTGAGTAGTTTCCGTGCTTATCTCTTCTCAAAGAAAACATGAATATGAGTCAGTTTTGTACAGAAGATGTGTGGTGTAACATACCAGACTTGTCCTGTCCAATGATGCACTTGTAATGATGTATAAAGTAAACAGTAACCTTATATTCACTGCATGTTTCTATTATGCAGATGAATTCTTTTAATTAGAGGTTAAGTTTTCCTTTCAGTTTGAAACCTTGTTGGGAAATTTGATAAACTGAAACAGATTTATGTCAATTACTCAGTGGATATTATCAAAAACTTGCCTTTTTCCTCCACCCATTACAATTACTGTATTAAAAGCTTTAAAAACTTCTAAGAGACACATACTGAACCAGTTCTAAATAGTCCAACTTCAGCTTCTTCTTTCATCATTGTATATGGTAAGAATGATATTTTAGTTATTCTGTCCACATGCACTCATTTAAAAATCATGGCCCAATTCACAAAGGTGGAATAACTTAAACTATGAAATAAGGGTGGAATAAATTATGGGGCGCCAAGTGTACCCTATATGCTTTTATTACAAAATGACCCACAATTTTACTTTAAACAAAATCACTAGTGGGGGTTGATTATGTAACAAAATCACTCAGAGATTGATTTGTTTCAAAATCAATTCTCACTGGTGATTTTGTTTCAAAATTGCGAGTGATATTGTAACAAAATTATTGATTTTGTAACAAAAGCATATAGGGTACACTTCGTGCCCCATAGTTATTCGACCCTTATTCCATGGTTTAAAGTTATTCTGCCTTTGTGAATTCGGACCCTTGTGTTTAATGCTTGTCGAAAGTAAAATTCTTTATGCTCTTTTCCCGAAGGGTGCTGGAGGCCCGTTTTAGGATTTTTCATTGGGCAGCTAATAAATTCCCCCCCCCCCCACAGGTTTTGTGTGTCTATAATCGGCTAAAACGTCGGTGGGCTGATAAAACCTTGTAACTAAATTTTGGGGGAAAATTACTTGTTTATAGAACCTTGTGGCAAGAAAACCAGATTTAGTTCTGTCAAACTTTTACATTTCAATCTGAAAAGATAGAGATACTGTGACATGGTAAAAAGAAGGCTAGTGTTAAGACAGCCATCTCTTTTGGCTCTCCTGAACATTTAACATTTTTGAGATACAAGGTTTTATCAGCCCACCGACAGTATGTGCACTTCAAAGACTTTATATCCAGAAGTCCTGATTTGTAAGTGCGCTAATTTGCTAGGTTTAAAAGTCATTGATATTCAAATACAAAATTCAATCTTCCTTTTTAAACTGAAATTGAGAGGAAAGGTTTGTGTAATATATGTGTCAGAGGTCAGAGGGCACCATAATCGAGCAAAATTGTAACTCATTGCATTAAAAGAAAAGAATAACTGAGATTTTCATGTCTTATTTAAATGTTTTACAACCTACAACTTCTAGTGTTCACAAACATGTATATGTCATTATAATAGTATATTCTTCATTCATGCAAAATATCAGAAACGTTGGAACTGGTTGCTAATGAGATCTACTAAACTTGAAACAATTGTTTGGAATTAATTTGGTTCTATAACTCTGTTCAATTCTTCTGTTATAACAACTTCTTTATATAGGGTTAATATTTCGGCCCAAAAAAATCTGCCTGTACTCTAGTGGGACTTATTAACAGAACTATTAATTAAAGATAGTTATATGAGACCAAGTTAAGTCCAGAAATTGTACACATCTCTGCTGCACTCTTACAAAAGTATTATCTTGCACTCTGGTGGTAACTTCAATTAAAGATGAACAGTAGCAACAGTTTTTTTTATTTTTATTTTTATTTTTTTTAACAGGTACTAAATATGAGACGTATGCCATGAACATGAGTGATAGATTTTATGCAAGTTATTTCAGGAGACAGTGTTATATTTGCTTTAAATGGTAGAAAGAAGTGAAATGTTGAACGTTATATGTATTCTTAAAAGTTGCGTAACTTTTGCAAGCTCATTGTATGTAAAAGGCACATAAGTCAAAATGATTGTTGCATTGTTATTGTTCGTTTGTTGTTTCATTTGCATTGCTATATACCATATCAGACATGAGTGTGTATTAGGTTGATAATGCTACTATGGGCTGGACCACTTTTTCCATTGCCAAGGCTTGCATTGGTTCCCTATTCTCTGTTATGGACCACATTTTTTTCAAATAGTTGAGTTATAATGCAAACTTAAAGTTTCTTTTATTTATGAGGTGTGTCAGAAAAGTTCCAGAACTGATGTCACAAAATTAATATTTCATAATTTGTGTAATGCAAATTTCATATTATGAGTTATCCCCTCCAAAGCATATAGGTACATTCCTCTATCTTTTTTTTTCACAAAATTTGAATCATGTTTCCTGATGAGAGATACAGTTTGTAATTTAGTCACATTCATTTTGGCAAAGAAGCATTTTTTTTTT
This sequence comes from Strongylocentrotus droebachiensis, assembly GCA_035222895.1. Classification (NCBI taxonomy): domain Eukaryota; kingdom Metazoa; phylum Echinodermata; class Echinoidea; order Camarodonta; family Strongylocentrotidae; genus Strongylocentrotus; species Strongylocentrotus droebachiensis. The sequence goes on along the minus strand of JAVYIG010001708.1, from coordinate 261,051 downwards.
AAGAAACAAAAATCACAAATTTATATAGTGAGTTTGATTTTGCTATATAATGATCATGCATGAGACCAATGCTAAACAGCATATTTTTATTATGTTGTATTTACTATTTTATGAAAATCATTGTCAAAGTATTCCTTTTCATGAGAAGTGTTGCAAACTATTTGTTTACATACTGAGGTTTAATAAAGACTTCAAAGTATTCCTAAGAAAGACATGTGTGATGTTTTATATTATTCCATGCATTCACTTGCAATGCTGAAGCGTGTTGGGATAATGTTGGGCAAGTTTTCCCCATTTGATAGGCAAAGCATAATGCTCAACAATTCATCCATTTTCAACCCACCCAACGAATGAGCAAATAATTATACCCAACAATTGACACATTAACTTGCCCAACTGTTGAGCAAGAAGCAACTTTTGTTGGGCAATAGTGTTGCCCAATTTCAATGAAACCTTTATTACCCAACAGTTGGTTGGGTTGACTATTAGACCAATGCTTGGGCAAGTTTTTGCCCAATATTTTTAGCAGTGTTATACTGTCTTGGTTGTTAGACTATGACCGATGTGCCAGAAAAAATCCACAACATTGATAATGATTTGAGGCCAGTGTTTGGGAGAATATTTCAAGAATATTTTATTGTGTACCTTACTGGTGAAAACGAAACCAATATGTTAAAGCTTTCTCGTTATTTTTAGTTTTCCATTTTTCAGAACCATGGTGAATAGTAATTTGGACTAAAAAATATGGTTACCATGGATTTTTTTTTTTATAAGGGTTAAGCGCTCTCATTTCTTTCAAACAAAATATAACTTCAGCTCCTTACACAAGGAAGAGAGGGGCCAGGGCGGGGGGGGGGGGTAAGAGAGGAAAATGAAGAGTTGCTTTAAATTACCTATATGATAACGGCCAGTAAATCTAGATATTTGTATAGAAGGCCATTCACTAGGTCTGTTCCTGTTAATATCAAGCTCATCAAATCAATCCTCGCACTGATCAAATTTTTCTTCAAACATTTAGGTTCGAACTTATTAGCCTACACTTCAGTTTCCAATTCCATTGGTTGAGTATGGACTAAAAAGTTGACTGATGATGCCTAAACAATGTCAGTAGACAGATCGTTCCAAGAATGAACTACATTCAGATAGCGTCAAGTGGAACTTTTAAAGTCAAACACCTTGATAAATTTGCTTGCAGCTGAGATTTGATATTGTAAGGATACATGTTATAAAGTATTAGCTAAAGATACATGCAATTTTCCATAAATCCAATTTTGTCCCCTCTTCTCGTTCCTGTATTTCTCCGTCTCTATAACCCTCTCCTTCCACACTCTCAAACTTGTCCATCTCTTTCTCCCCATTCTCAATTTATTTACATTTTATTGTGGTCACTCTCTCTTCGTCTGTCTCTGCCTCTCTCTCTCTCTCTCTCTCTCTCTCTCCTCTCCTCTTCACTGTCCCCCTCTCGCTCTCTCTCTCTTCACTCCCCTCCCTTTAAATCCCAAGCCACTTCTTCACAATTTCTCTTATCAACATACATTATCTTTACAGACATGGAAAATAAATTGAATTGAATTTTTAAATTCTTATCTTTAATTATTGAATAAAATGAGCCTTCACACAAGAAAGATTCTTGTAAGAAGCAGCATAAATCAGGCTATGCCACTGAGTTGTATTATTTAGTTCTGATGAGTCTAGCTGTCCTTGTTCTTGATGGTTGTCCGTTAGCCTGGCAGCCGTCGGTTGACAGGGATCACCACGTCAGCCCCAGTGAGACAAGTATCAATTAATCAATTCATTTCATACAAATGCAAAGATGTAATATATACAGCACATTACAAACGGTAAACAAGTAAATAAAGAAACGTAGACACAACAAAATATTGATATACATTGTCAACGATGGGGAAAATGGAAGCGTAAAGCTAGTACATATTTACAAAGGTTATGTGAACTAAGATTGAAAGGTATTTTGGAAGTGTACGTTTATAAAATGAGATTCAAGAGCATTCCATAGTTTAGTTTTAATTTAAACGGCGGTAAGTGAATTAAATCCTGGTTCTTCTTTGACCCAAATTTGGATTTCACATTGTCTAGTATTGGGGTCTAATGCATTGCAGAGTGTACGTTTATAAAATGAGATTCAAGAGAATTCCAAAATTTAGTACATTTATGTAGAATCTTATTCAGCTTGGAGGAGAGGCTCTTGGGCATTGCGAGCTGCTCCCCTCCTGACAGGTGTATGGTTGGTATTTCCACTGCTTGCATGATATCCCCCTCAACATCTTTAAGAGGTGGAAGGGGCGCCCAACCATCCTCCGAAGAGAGGCTGGTAGGCTGAGAAAACTTCTCATCCAGATGGGAGGAGAGGCTCTTGGGCCTTGAGAACTGCTCCTCTCTTGACAGGTCTGTGGTTGGTATTTCCAATGTTTGCATGATGAAGCCCTCAACATCTTGGGGTGGAAGAGGTGGAAGAGGTGCCCAACCATCCTTCGACGAGAGGCTGGTAGGCTGAGATAACATCTCGTCCTCTTCCTTCTCATCATCCCATAGAGACAGGTTGTCAATCCAAAGAGATGTGTGATCGTCATGAGGCATTCCAGCGATGTCTTCCATCTTTGAAGATTGTGGTTGGTCTCCCACTTCTACCTCTACTCCTGGGAGAGTAATACAGCCTCTCATCTTGACATCAGCATTTTGTGTGTGGTCTAATGGTGGAGGATCACCATTAAGCCCGAAGTTTGCAGGATCTGGAGGGGGTCGCTTGTTCTTGGGCTGCTCAATGATCATGATTGGACCGTGCTCTCCATAATCTCTGCAAAGATAGATGACATTTAAAATTTAAAATGAAAGCTCTGATTGCAGGTATCATTTACATGTACAACTATAAAGTCACCAAAGTTAATTTCATTGACAATAGTCAGGAATTGAAATTTGCAAAAATTCATCAATAACACAAGTTCAATATTATGAATATGACTGTATAGGAAGATTTTATTTGAACAAATATTAGGTGAAGTTTTAAAGTAACAAAGACATTTGGTTTCTAGCTCCTCTTAAACAACTGCCAACTCGTAAATTTTTGTACAAAGCAACTGAAATGTCAATGATGCAATAAATGAAATGCGGTTATCTACATTTGGTCCACTCGCTATTTGTAAGGACCGCTATTCATAAGGACCGCTATTCATAATTTGAGAAAAGGGTCATTAATCATTAAGACCCGCTATTCATAATCGAAGAAGAGAGGATCGCTATTCATGATATTAAATGAGAAGAGGTACGCTATTCATAATACAAAATCAGGGTCGTTATTCACAGGGGTCCCTATTCATAATACGAGAAGAGGGCCGCTATTCACCTTCTTCTTATATTATGAATAGCGACCTTTTAATTTCGTAATAATAATACGAAATGAGGGTCGCTATTCATAATACAAAAAGAGGTTATGAATAACGGTCTTTATGCCTTTATGAATAGTGACCCCCTTTCCGTTTTATGAACAGCGGTCATTCACGTTTAGGAATTTCCACGTTTTGAATAGCGGTCCTTACGAATAGCAGTCCGCGAGTTTACATCTACATTGAGGCTTAGCTGAATACATTAAAATGCTCTTTGAAACAGTTTATACCTTTCATACTTGGGAAGAGAGCTGTCCCTGTCCTGTTCCTTTTCCTTCATCTATAGTACCGCTTGACAGCAATGCTGCAAGGTAGAGTACAGACTACAGTTGAAGCCTGATTTTGATAGGCACAGACATGATATATGAAGAATTGATCAATTTTATAATTTATTCTGATCGAAGAAAAGTGAACATAAACATCCCCATCGGCATTACGAGATGATCCATGGATTTCCTCTTTTTCTCTTTTTCGTCTTTATGGATGTAATTAAGTCAACACAAAAAGGAATGTATAAAAGCCACATTGATAATACGAGTCGATCGACATGACAATTACAGAAAATAAGTTTAGGCATGTAGCTTTTTGCACATGTTAAGCTACAGCTGAGGGTTATATTATTATGCCTAGTTCACACCGACGCCGAATGTCGCGCTTTAAATCGGCGATCAATTCGGCGTCATTTTTTCAAAAAATCTCACGATCTCCTGAGATATGTAATGCTAAGTTCACACCGACGCCGAATTGATGGCGCATTAAATCGGCGAGCAAAGCGGCGGCAAAGCGTAACAAAGCTTAATTAAAGCGTAAAGACCGTAATAGAGCGTGAGAAAGCTTTGAGCAATTCGGGACATTCGGCAAGAGCGCCAAAAATTTAAACTCTGTTAAGCTTTCCTACGCTTTGAGCAAAACTTTGATAAGCTTTGTGACGCTTTGATAAGCTTTAATACGCTCTCCCCGCTTTACGCAATTCGTGACAGATCGCCTCAAATTTTTAAACAGTTTAAAAAAAATTGGCGCTCTTGCCGAATGTCCCGAATTGCTCAAAGCTTTCTCACGCTCTATTACGGTCTTTACGCTTTAATTAAGCTTTGTTACGCTTTGCCGCCGCTTTGCTCGCCGATTTAATGCGCCATCAATTCGGCGTCGGTGTGAACTTAGCATTAGGAAAACATCGGAACGCACTCCGTAATAACTGTCCAATCACACTTGCGTATAAATGTTCAAAGATTTCGTTTATTCACGCATCCATAAACTGTATCGCAGATAAGATCGTAAAGATGCTCAAGAAATAAACTATTCGTAAAACACGTCGTATACACGAATATGCAGATTCAAGAGCGATAACGTAGAGTATAACGTACGTGTGTAATACTTCAACACTGTGATTAATATAATTAATTAAGCATTGATATTAATCTCATTGTCTTTTGCCGTAAATACGACTAATCTTGTTAGTATACATGAGACTTGACATAATTATATTATATAACATGTAATAAATAAACTTAATCTTAACTTATGCTCGACTAAACTCTGTTCACACACAGAGTGCACTGACTGCTGGATACACAAAGATGCAACTTTTGCAATGTTGAAACTTTTATCCCCTTTGGGGTTAAATTAATATGTAACAAACTTCAAAGTTGAAGACTGATAATTATTCATGTATAAAATGATATTTTAACTCACCAATATTGTTGTTTGACCTCCTGATTTCCACAACTTCAGTAACTTTTCGATCCAAACGGTATGAACAACTTTTTGACAGTGAAACTTTCTTCTTTCTTTCAGATGCTAGTAGGATTAGTGCTTGGCACGTCATTATTATTCTTAGAATTAGTATACTTGGAAATAATTTGCATATAATATGCCCCAAGTCTAATAATTATCCAATGGGGACATTGTTGCTATGTACTTGTGGGCGTGAAAGCCGCCGTGAATGACCAACCAGAGATTGATTCATATTATACAAATTGTTGTTAAGGCAGATAGTGTATCTACTTACCAACAAACAGTAATTATAACCTTTTTCGTGGAACTAAATCATGAATAATTCCTATATGGCCTGAGAGTCTTCAACTTCAGACTTGGTGTACTGTTTTGGTTTCATGCCGCTAAAAGGCCTTTGATTTGTTTTCATGGCACGACTGGTATCACTACGGTATTCGGATAATGGCACTGTGCCCCGGTGTTTGTAAACAAAATCGCCATGTTATCTAGACAGAATCCTTATCTTTTTAGTTTAACACGGCCTCAATTACGTTTAATTGTGTTCCATGACGGCTCTTTTTATTAGAATAATATTCCACGTACAGCCATTAATGTTTTAAGTTGGCCTGTCAATGAAAAATACATTACTGTTTTGGTTGTTAGACTATGGCGAACGTGCTAGGAAATAGCAATTCGTTGGACAGTAATTTGAGGCCTAGCTGTGTTTGGGAGAATAATATTGTATGAATATTTTATTGTGTACCTTATGGTGAAAACGAAACCTGCATTGATAGCTTTCTCATTTTTTTAGTTTCAGTTTTCCATAGCGCTCTTATTTATTTAAATCAAAATATAACTTTAGGAAAGTGGGGCCTATGGGGGAAGGGGAGGAGAAAGAGAGAGAGAGAGAGAGAGGGAGAGAGGGAATAAGGAAGGGAAAGAATTGCATCTTGTTTACACCCCTCTCTCCCCTCCCCCCCCCCCCCTCTCTCTCTCTCTCTCTCTTCTTCTTCCCCTCTCTCCCCTGTCTCTTCTTTCTCTCCCTATCTCCCTTTCTTGCCCCTCCCTCCACCTTTAAACATGTACTGATATATGGTGGGACTTTTCATTAATTATGAATCTCAGCTAGCTTCTGTAATTTTGTTTACATTTTACTCATCCAAACAACCCCAGCCTATACATGATTGTGAATGGCGAACGATTCAAATCGGTATGGAGGCTTTTTTTTTCTTCAATAAATATTTTAATCACCAGATAGTAAAAAAAGCTTTTGTTGATAATTGTTATTATTGATAAGTATAATCCTGTCTACTGTCGTTGTATTTTATGTGCAATCGAATTCTCTTCCATGCATTATTTAATTTGTATGAGTGATATACCTCGTCATGTCATTAATAATGATGCATCTAATAAAGAAATAGTATATAAAAGTGTATATTGTTTGTTGTTTTTAAGTACAGCAGTACTGCAGTGTATACCTTTAATTTCATTTGCATGGTACACAATGTGACTGTACAGTGGAAGTTCATTCTTATATCATCAAATTGTATAAAAGCAGGGGAGAAATTAGATGCTGATCAAAGAAATTTTGAGGAAAGCCTATCAAGGGGAAGAAAATTGTGAATATGAAGCTGTGGTCATCGATCACAGTCAAATTGATAACTTTGTGACTTCCCATTCCAGCAAGCAGCTCTTTTTCTGTCTTTTACTGAGAACAATCTAATTAATAGTTGGTTTAGGAGAAAAGAAAAATTCCTGATTTTGTTTTCAATGCAAGAGTAATAGAGAGCTGTTTGCAAGGGAAATATACTGACATGGGTTTATCAGGAAAATGTCATTATTTTCATTTTTAAAGGGATTGGGTAACTTTGTCTCAGATTCTCAAACAAAATCCTGCATTTAGCTCATGCTGCAATGATAATCATAAACCTTTAGGTCAGTCAGGAACCCCATGACTGATCGCCTGTCTGATTATCAAGATATTTATGATTGGAAATCAAAATGTAAAAATTGGTTTTCCTAACATCTTTTATAACAATACAGTCTATTTGGGAAAATGAGTATGGTAAAACCGGTCACCCAAAGATTTTGAATTTTTTGAGGCACTTCATGATCATTTTGAAGTGCAATTTTAGGGCTTCATGCAATATAACACCATATCACAGACACTGATAACATGTATGGCCATGCATCTCAGATTTTACATTGTTAAACTATGCCTTTAATAAAGCGATCTCCATTTTTTTCTTTTTTTACTTTACCTTCCTCCCTTTGCTCCCCCCCCCCCCCCTCCCCTCGCTCTCTCCAATTCTCTATCTATCTCTGTTTTTTCTTCTGAATCCTACCCTCCCACCACTTTTTCTCTCTTCCACTCACATCTTTCTCTTTTCATTTCTCTTTCTCCTGTCTCTGTCTCTCGATCTTTATCTGATTCTCTCTCTATTGCTCTCCCTGTCTCAGTCTCTCCCTGTCTGTCTGTCTGTCACTTTCCCTCTCTCTTTTTACTCCCCTCCTTTTAAATCTCAAGTCACCTCTTCATAATTTCTCTTATCCTAGACACATGCTTAGAGACATGGAAAGTGAACAACTGCATTGAATTTTTAAATTCTTATTTAATCTTGAACAAAGTTCGCCTTCACACAGAGAATATTTTCTCTATGAAGCAGCATAAATCAGGCTAGGCCACTGATTTGTATTAGAAGCCAGGTTCTGATTAGTTTAGCAGTCTCTGTTCTTGATAGTTATTGGTTGTCGTTAGTTTGACAGTAGTCAATTAACAGGGTCACCACGTGAAGGTCGACAACATAACCCCGTAACTTGAAATAATAATAAAAATAGCTCACATCTATAATGCGCCTAATACTACGTTTCTAGGCGTCACTCCTACCCCAGATGTACCCTACTGCTATCGTGATACTCCACAATGTCATCTGGGGCAAATACACCCTGGTGAAATCTCTGAGCATCATTTTCAGATTGTCATATACTGGTCTGAAGATCTGCCAGGGTATTTTGCCTCTTTTATGAGCATTGCCACCATCGAGGCCAGCAGATGTATTCCTCTCCCTCTCTGCTTTCAAAGAGGCGACCTCCCTTCTCAGCTTCTGTAGCTCTCTTCCATACTGCCTTCCCTTTGCTCTGGTCGACTTGTAGCAGTTCAAAGGCCTCCTGCTAACTATTTTGACAGTTATCCTATCCAGCTGGGATGTGAGGCTCTTGGGCATTGAGAACTGCTCCCCTTCTGACAGGTGTGACGAAATGCTGGTAGGCTGAGATAAGTTTTCATCCAGCTGAGAGGAGATCAGGCTCTTGGGCATTGAGAACTGCTCCACTCCTAGGTCTCTCTCCTCGACATCTGCATTGCTGTCGTGGTCTAATGGTGGAGGATCATCATTGCGCTCGAAGTTAGCAAGATCTGGAGGGGGTCGCTTGTCCTTGGGCTGCCCATGATCTTTGTCATCTCTGAAGAGAAAAAATGAATTTTAGTTCTGATTGCCGACCCTTTACATGTACAACTATAAAGTCATCAAAGCTAATTTCATTGACAAATATTTCCTTGTCAGTCAGGAAATGAAATTTGCAAAAATTCAATATCATGAATATGATTGTATGCGAATATTTTATTTGAAAAATATTAAGTACCGGTAATTTTAAAATAAAGATATTTGGTTTCCAGCTCATTCCTAAGCAAATGACAGCTGGTACATTTTTGTACAAAGCCGCTGAAATGTTAAAGATACAATAAATGAGTCTTAGCTGAATAAATTCAAATGCTCTTTGAAACAGGTTATACCTTTCATACTTGAATGGAGAGCTCTGCCTATCCTTCTCCCTATCCTGTTCCTTTTCCATCATCAGCTAGTACGTACTGCTTGACAGTGATGCTGCAAGGTAGCTAGAGTACAGAGTACAGATGAAGCTTGAATCTGCTGGGCAGACACGATCTATAAAGAAACAAGTATTGATCAATTGTAATTGATACAATCAGGTCAACAAAAACTGAACATAAACTTCCCATCATGCACCAGTGCTACAAGATGACAGCACCATGGCTTTCCACTTGTAATCTTTTCCCTCTTTTTTCTTTTTCCTCTTTATGGATGGAATAAAGCCAATGATAAACCTCATTTTAGAAATCCAGCCATCTGATTGGTTGAAATTGAAGTCCTAATTTTAGCCATTCCCGAAAGAAACGTAAAATGCCAAAACCAGTCAATAGTCTTTTGACAAAAGCCCTAGGGCACTTTTCAAAAGACTATTGACCGGTTTTGGCAGTTTACGTATATGCGTGCAATCCAAGGAAAAAAATTTAGCACACAAACTCGAGTGGTGCGCGATCAGACACCCTATTAAGACTAGGTCTCGATAGCGTAAACAAACTTGATTACCATGATTTCAAGTCGCACATATATATGTATTCTATGACCCTTTTCGGTATATAAAAGTTATAATGACTGCTTTAATATTCGAGGCATAGTATAGTATTAATGACTGCTTTGAGAGAAATAGTTGTTTTATTACGCTCAAGGGAAGGTTAGAATTGTGCTATTACCCGAGGCGTGCCGAGGGGAATAGCCCAATTGTAACCTTCCCGAGAGCGTATAAAAACAACTATTTCTCGAATATTAAAGCAGTCATTAATACTTTTATATGCCGAAAAAAAATAGACTAAAAAATAAAAAATAAAAAATACTTTTTTTTTTTGTCGAAGATGAGATTCGAACTCTTGCGTACAAAAGGTAATGTATCTAAGGTCAGCGCCTCAGACCTCTCGGCCATCGCGCGATGTTAACATGCTTGGCAGTTTTGTACAATATATACATTAGATGGATTGAAACCGGCTTCGCGTGTGATGAATGCTTCGCAAAAGCTCCATATACGGACTCTTCTTTTACTTTTGCAATGCATATTGGCACGAACTTAGATCAAGATCTATCGGCAGATGTTGTTTTTTTGTTTTTGGAAGTTCATTTTCGTCTTCATGTCAACAATGCAAGATAAAATTGTCGGTAAGATCGATCGAGATTCAATTGTATTGAAATTACCGACCAATCCTTCGCACACATACGGTATCCTCCATCGCTCAAACCATTTTTTAACATGTAAACCTATGGGGTAACCATGGAGGCTGACCAACTATTTTTAATAACCATGGTTATTAAAAATATTGAAATGTTTTAAGCATGGTTACCGAGAATTTTACAGGAACAGTTGAAGTTTATGAATGCAATTCGACCAATCAGATGGCTGGATTTCTTAAGTGAGGTATATAATTGTTTTTATAGGCTCTTGGGGTGGTTACATCATCATGCTATCACCCCTCGATCGGCACGCCTTGGGGCGATAGCACGATCATGTAACCTCTCCTTGAGCGTATACAAACAACTACGGCATGTCTCTCATAGCAGTCATTACAAAGAGGAATGTATATAAAAGAAACATTAATAGTACAAGTCTACATGACAATTACAGATAATAAGTTTAGGCCTTTGAACTTTTCATAGCACTTTGCAAAACTAGTATATTGGTTATTATATACCTCTCTTTAGAAATCTAGCCATTTGATTAGTCGAAATTGGAGTCGTGATTGTAGCCATGCCCGCCTATCGGTCAATAATCTTTTAAAAGATGCCCGCATGCCTGTCTACCGGTCAATAGTATTTTACAAGATGCTTGCATGCCCTAGTTAACGGGCCGCATAAATAAATATTGGTGAGATCCCCAAAAACTATAGGTGCATAGATTTTATCAACATACACTTCCATATACAATTTGAAAGAAATGTTGCAGTAGACCGCAGACTAGAGTGCACACAAGACATCTATCAAAATATGACCTTTGACCCTGTAAAAGACAGAACACTGGAGACAGCATCACCAACATCTATAGGCTTGCAGATTATACCACGATACACCTAAGTTCAAAAATTAAACAAAATCCCTTGAGAAATGTGGCCTATAGAGTGCACACAAACCATCCACAAAAACATGGCCTTTTACCCTATAGAAGATGGAACACTGGACTCGGCGACGGGGGCGCACAGTGGGCCAGGGAGGAACCAAAGTGAGCCTAAAGTCAATTTTAGATGATTGTTTTTTTTTTCTTTTTGCCCAGTTAAAAGATAATACATTGAAGAATACCTCAGTAAAATATTGAATTCCGCTATGCACAATAAGGGTGTAAATCTACTCCTTCAAACAGTTAAATCCTATATTCACAGTTTTAGTGAAAAGTGGCTTATGTTATAAATCTTTCAAGTTAACAAGAAGTTTTTAAGTTATTGATATGAAATTGCTCTCACACATTCCTGATAGTTCATTTCACTGCATGAATGGGTTAAAAATGGAACACAATCTTTACAATATAGTATTGGGTAATTCACTGAAAAATGGACTAATTATCCATGTTTTTTATAAATCCAGAGGAAATGCTAAGACTTCCAGGGATTTCCACCCTAATTTATAACCACCATTTTTTTTTATGTAAAGTTTTGGGTAATTTTGAAAATTGGCTGGATAGTTATTCTTTAAAATATATTTGGATGATGCCCCTGTGGATGTATTATAAGCTCTATAAAATGTAGCCCCTAAGGCACTTCTGCTTTTGAGAAAATGTAATAATAAAAATTTACGGGTGCTCCTGGTAAATTTCAAATTTTTCGAAGAGCATCTAAGGCCATTCCATGGTAGCTGCGACCATGAAAATCTCAGAATATGCAGTTCTGATATAAAATAATTTCCGAACGGGAATAGCAAATCAGTCGATTGTAGTCAAGAAACATCGTTTTAAAGCTAAGTAATATCAGTCTTGAGAGGGAGCTTTACAGCATAAAGAGTTTATTATTTACAATTTCATCACTTTAGACTTGATTTCAACCATGACAACGATCATTGAATATATTGTAAAATATATGCTTCCATTATGTTCGTTTGAACCAAATTCATGACCCCATACCAAAACTATATCCCTTTTGCAGCCAACATCAAATTCTGTAGAACTTTGCAGGAATTATGAATATGTCATGTATGTCATACTGTGAAATGTAAACGTTAGCAGTGTCTAGCTAGTATTCAAATTATGCAAGGAAACCTGTTTACTTTCTAGACTTCCCTATCAGACACCATTTAGTGACTGACTGACATCTTTTGTTTCTTTGGTAATATAAACATACAGAAATGATAACATGAGCTGTAGCCTAACAGGTACATGAGAATTTGTCTACATCAGCATGATTAATAACCCACTACTTGTATGTAATGGCCAAGATTAAACTGATTCTTCTTCTTCCTTTTGAGTACAGACCTCTTTACAGAGTATTATCATACTATACTGGGGGTGGGTTTCCCCCTACTCTTATACGAATAGTGCAGTGGGTTCTTAACGTGCAAACGTAGTGACTCTTCTCTACCCGGGGCCTCCATTTAATGTCCTATCCGAGGGACGGAGTGTTTTCCACTTGACATAACCTGCGTCTATGAACAAGAGAAGGGGCACATTAACACACAACGCAGGCTTCAGTCATCCGCCTGGGTGGGAGTCGAACCCGGGATCTTTGGTTCGACAGACGGACGCTTTACCGACTGAGCCAACTCGCCGATTGATTCTTTGTGTAGCACAAAAAGTATGACTATTAGGTACAAGGGTCTGAAAATCAGACTATTACTTAAGTAATTACCTCAAAGACTGGTAAGATGGCATTTTGAAAAGGGTGGGGGCACGTGCGAAGTACACATGTGCATAGAGAGGTGGTATGTGAACGCGCACATATGTGCGCGAAAACACAATTACGTTCAACTCGCTAGGCTAGGCCATCTCTTTCCAAATTTATTAATTTATTGAATTTTCTCTAAAAAAAAAAGAAAACAAATATATATAGGGTCTAAAAAGAAAATAAGCGGAAGGAAAGGGGATGGAAAGAGAAAGAATCCTAAAAATAGTCATTTATGACATGAAATTGTACATATAATGTATATACCTCACTTAAGTAATCCAGCAATCTGATTGGTCGAAATTGCATTCATAAACTTTAACTGTTCCCGAAAATTCCCAGTAACCATGGTTAAAACAGTTCTAAAATCCCAATAACCATGGTAACCGGGAAAATAGTTCAGTCTCCATGGTTACCCCATAGGTTTACATGTTAAAAAATGGTCTGAGTGATCGAGGATACCGTACGTGTGCGAAGAATTGGTCGGTAATTTCAATACAATTGAATCTCGATCGATCTTACCGACAATTTTATCTTGCATTATTGACATGAAGACGAAAATAAACTTCCAAAAACAAAAAAACAACATCTGCCGATAGATCTTGATCTAAGTTTGTGCCAATATGCATTGCAAAAGTAAAAGAAGGGCCTGTTTAATGGAGCAGCGGCGAAGCATCCACCACGCGAAGCCGTTTTCAATCCATTTTAATGTATATATTAGAGAAAACTGCTGTATATGGTGACAGAGCGCCCTGGCCGAGCGGTTTAAGGCGCTGATTTTAGTTACATCACCTTTTATACACAAGAGATCGAATCCCATCTTCGACAAAAGTTTTTTTATTTTTTATTTTTTATTTTTTAGTCTATTTTTTTTTGGCATATAAAAGTATTAATGACTGCTTTAATATTCGAGAAATAGTTGCTTTTATACGCTCTCGGGAAGGTTAGAATTGGGCTATTGCCCTCGGCACGCCTCGGGTAATAGCACAATTCTAACCTTCCCTTGAGCGGATAAAAACAACTATTTCTCTCAAAGCAGTCATTAATACTATAATAATTCATAAACTAGTGTGTGGCAAAAATAGTCAACTGTGACTGATTGCCAAACAAAATCAAATCAAGAAGAAGAAGAAGAAGAAGCAATCACTTAGGCCTATGTCATTTCGACAACAAATGGTCGTTATTTTCCCATAAAAAGTCATTTACGAACCCTTTCGTTTTGATCGAGCCTTGAGGGGAGTTCTATATATATTAAATATTGTCTTTTAAATGCTGTTGGAATTTAACATTTTCATTTTTTTACCTGCAAATGGGACATAGACATAGGTCTAGTACCTTTAAGTTGATACCAGATTTGCCATCCTCTGCCTGTTTTTATGTTATAGAGCCGATTTTCCTTGCCACATTGGCCCTAGACCGAATTTTCCGTCTCTTTCGTTCGTTAGCCTCTTATTGGGGTAGGGTCGGCCGGCTCTCTCTTTAGAGACGGAAACCGTCTATACACATTCCCATGATAACGCCACGGCCATTTCAGGTCATAGCGTTTTGCCCCCAAAATCCCCCAAAATGTCATTTTACCTCGTGCATGTTATATTGTAAATTAGGCCTAGGCTATAATAATTCAGTTCCACTTACCAACTTGACTGAAATAATCCGTTTAATGGTCCCTTTTAAGGAAATTATGGGTCAAAATCGAAATCCATTTTTAATTTTGAAAATCTTTTTCAACATGGATTTCGATTTTGACCCATAAATTCCTTAAAAGGGACTATTAAACTGATTATTTCAGTCAAGTTGGTAAGTGGAACTGAATTATTATAGCCTAGGCCTAATTTACAATATAACATGCACGAGGTAAAATGACATTTTGGGGGATTTTGGGGGCAAAACGCTACGACCTGAAATGGCCGTGGCGTTATCATGGGAATGTGTATAGACGGTTTCCGTCTCTAAAGAGAGAGCCGGCCGACCCTACCCCAATAAGAGGCTAACGAACGAAAGAGACGGAAAATTCGGTCTACATTGGCCCTAGCTGGGCCTGAGCCTAAATGCTGCTGAATCCAAAATATCCTCCAGCATACTGCACTGCACTAATGCCAATGTATACAGTGGCACTGCGCTGCAGCTTCCCCCGGTGTTTGTAAACACAATGGCATGACGCATATTAAAAATGGCTGCCAGGCCAGGCCAGCCAGGGCCGGTTCTTTGGATATGGATTATCGCTGATTAAAAAACGTTAATTCATACTTAAGATGTGTTGTAGAATCTAAGAATAGATAAGCTGCAAAATAAATGTATTTTACCTGTTCTTTATCATATTTGTTCGCAGGATAGGGAGTATAGGCTTGAAACGAACGATGACGTGGACGTGGGTTGTGGCTACGAAAATCTAAACGGGGATTCCCCTTTTTGTCTAGACAATTAGTCTGCAATTCGAGACTCATTTTGTATTTTAAAAAGATAAACAAAGAAAATAGCTAGATCTACACAGATTGGAGCATTTCTCAGAGATCAAGTAGTTGTGGCTAGGTTAATTAAAGTATATTTATAAAGAAAGGAAGATGACCTTATGATTTTATAACCCCAATTACGACCATCCAAGATGCTAGTCAGTTTTAAAGACAAATAGGGCCCTTACAAATTATGTGGCTCCAAATCGCCATGTTATTTAGACAGAATCACTAGGTATCTCTCTAGCCTTCCACGGCCTCAGCTCCATTGTATTGCGTTTCATGACGAATTTTTAATTAGATTAATATTCCACGTATAGCCATAAGTGTTTTAAGTTGGCTGTAAATGGAAAAGACATATATTGTTTTGGTTGTTAGACTATGACCGATGTGCCTGAAAATTCCAGTTCGAACCAGTCACAACATTAATGAGGCCCGTGTTTGGGAGAATATTGTATGGATATGTTATTGTGTACTTTACTGTTGAAAACGAAACCATGATTTATAGCTCTCTCATCGTTTTCCAGGGGTGGTTATATTTCTTTCGAGCAAATTAATACAGCTCCTTACACAAAGAGGGGGAGAGAGAGGGAGGGAGAGAGAGAGAGAGAGAGAGAGAGAGAGAGAGAAAGGGAAAGAGCAGATAAAGAGTAGAAGAATTATAGGTTAAAAAACTTCAATCTTATTACACATCTGTTGCAGTGCTCATTGAGTTTGGATTTAAAAACATCGACTGATGATGCCTCAACAATATGTCAGCAGAAAGGCGATTATTCCAAGAATTAACTACATTCAGATAGTGGCAAGTGAAACTTTTAAAGTCATTGGATATCAAACACCTTGATAAACTTCCTGGCAACTGACATTTCATATTGTACAAGGATACATGCTATAAAAAAATATATCTTTAGGTATAAGCCCTACATGTAAATTTCCATAAATACCATTTTGCCCCCTCTTCTCGTTCCTGTATTTTTCCGAGACTCTGTCTCTATCACCCTCTCCACTCTCTTCCTCCGTTCCACCTCTTTCTCCTCATTCTCTAATCATCTGTATCTTTTTCTACACCCCTCTTTCCCCTCCCAATCTCTCTCTCTCTCTCTCTCTCTCTCTCTCTCTCATCATCTCTATATCTCTCTCTCTCTCTCTCCTTCACCTCTCTCTCCCGTCTCGTCTTTCTCTCCCTCTCTCTCACATTCTCACCCCTTCCTCCCCCTCTCTCTGCCTCTCTGTAAAAGAAAAATCCCACACACTCACAAACACACCCCCTTTCTCTCTTTTCAAAGTCCTCAATAGCCATGATATGATAATGGCTATAAATATATTTAAAAGTTTCATGGGAGAAATTTGTGAAGAAGATATCTCTCGAATGCACCTTCCTAAGTACAATGACGGTCAAATTCTCCCCCCCCCCCCCTCGTCCCAAATGTTTCCTCTCAGTCTTCATTTCATTATTCTCTCCCTCTATCAGTAGTCCTCTCAAGCTGGAAATAACATTTGACAAACTGGTATGATATAAGCGCTTTTTTTTTTCAAGATTCAAATTTTATTACATTTTCACATACAACATACTTTCAACCACTGTGGTCATTGTATTATTTGGGGATATCTATTCCGCCTGTGTAACAAACTGTATCACCATGTACTTTATCATCATCCTGAAAAACAGATGCATTCAGAGCTGCTGTCGGTGACACGACTTCCTTTTGAAAGGTAGTTGAATCATTTCTCATAGTTTCAAGAGCAATGGGGTCATTGTGAGGTGCCTGTTTAAGCTTAGACATTTCTATCTTGAGTCGATCAATTTCTCTTTTAAGTGCAGAATATTCTCTCTTAATTTCAGAATTTTCTCTCTTAATTACAGAATACATGTATTCTCTCTTAATTTCATAAGTTTCTCCCTTAATTTCAGACATTTCTCTCTTAATTTCAGACATTTCTCTCTTAATTTCATTACTTTCCCTCTTTCTATCATAATTTTCGGATTTGAGTGACACAACATCTATTTTAATGTTATTGTTGTCCCTTTTCAACAGATTCATAGATTTCAACATTTCATAGTACTTCAAACAATAATTATTCACCCTTACAGACTGACTGACAATTCTCTTTTTGATTTGATCGATTTGTGAGGTGTTTGAAATGGACCTCTTTATGACCTGAGATAACTCGTCAGGTGCTCGAGCACCAACTTCATCCTCCTTGGAAGAGAGGCTCTTTGGACGAGAAAATATCTCCTCCCCCTCATATTTCAATTTCTCCCGTTCCATATCCATGGCATTGACTTCCTGGGTAAAGCTATCACCTCCTGCATTATTTGCAGTAGGTCGATATGTAACCTTATCGTCTAGGGAAGAGAGGCTAAGGGGCAGAGAAATCGTCCCTTCCTCTCGAAGAGATGGATCGCCACTTGGTGGAATGCAGATATCAGCGATATCTTCTATAGGAGCCATTTGGTCCAGGGCTTGTGCTCCAGGACCTGTCACTTCCGGAGTAGCTCTAGTAGTCTCTTCAGAATTGATGCCTGGGCGTGGTGGAGGATCGCCAAGGTTCTTGATGTCCAGTGGAGCCAGGTCTTGGGTAGGAAGTTCTCCTTCCGATTGATTATCATCGAGTACCATGTCAGGTTCCCTTGATGAATGAAATTATTTAAAAAAAATAGATTATTAATAGGAAAGAAGAGTTTATTCTAAAATTGACCCGAGGAATGATTAATCTATCATGTTCATATCTATACGGATTGCTTCGACCCTTTTCAAGAATGAAGTAGTAAAAGGGTTGTTTCCTACTTAAAAAACAATATGTTTGACAACATGTTAAACCTTACATGACTGTTAAAATATTATATTATTACAAAGTATAATATATTCCAATGATTAAACATCAAATCAAATCAAAATCAAATCAATAATTAAGAGAATCTCTTTCCTGCTTGACATGAGAGCAGGTAACATGTTAATTAGAAATCAGTTCCTGTTTTCACATCTGATTTTACTTGTAATTATCCTGATGACGACGATTAAGGGTTGCATGTTGGTATAGAGTTTAAATGTAGACATCCAAAGTAAAACCGGCTTGTTTTATAGTGTCATTTTTGCTAGTACATCTACTTTCAAAATGCATTTTTTTTCCCTTCAAAATATGACTAGGTATTAAGATCATTTGTTTTGAGGACCTATGACAATATGCTATCTTCAGCATGCCTCAACAAAAAAGTACTTTAGGAGAAATCATTTCAATGTCCTTATAGACGATTTATTTGCCAGTTTGAGATTCCTATCTCTGGAACATTTAAATATTCATAACCTCCATATTGTTATAAACATTCGAAATGTCTCTAATCTGTTTCTCTGATTTCTTTGTCTTCTGTTTTCATTCAATTTAGCTGGTTAGAACTGTTCCAAATGGCATGAGAAGTTATCTTATTACAGCGTTTTAAAGTTTGAAGACACAAATTTAGGAAACTGGATTATGTTAGTTATCTCAGGGACTATCATCTTTGATACAGGAGGCATGGAAGATCTAGCCAACCATTTTGTTTATTTTTTATTATTTTATTTTATTTTTTTTTTTTTTTTTATTTTTTTTTTTTTTTTTTTATTTATTTATAAGTTATTTTTTTATTTTTTTTATATTGTTTTTTTTTGGGGGGTCAATGACAGTAAAAAAAAACACCGATATATCTACATTTCAATCATGACAAAAAGGAAATATCTTCAGTTTTGAGGATCTTTACTACGGGTTTGCCTTGTATTATGTGTGCATTATTCAGTTTTGAAACAACCAACTTTGTATGTGAACTCAGTGTGCAACATTCAACAGCTATATGTGAAATATAGTCAGATGGGAGCTCTAAAATCATGACGTCTTAGCCGAGGCGATTATTATGATTTATGGAATAGAATATATAAATTCATACCTTGAATATTCTTTGGCACATTTGGTTGAGTTAGTTCCCATTGTAGCAGAGACGTATACCAGTGGTAGTGCCAACTGTATCTAAACCAAAAAAAGGACAATTTGTGAAATTGAAAAGATGTTGAATGTCATGTATTTACTTCTAGTCCTTTTAACGAGTTAATTATGATAACAACTTCGAGTTTGATTAGCAAAATCTGAATGAAAGCTTTGGTTAACGAGTTTTTGTATGGACAATCTAATTTGCGCACTCGATAAAAATGGCGCCGGATGAGGAAAAACAAATCTAATAATAGTCGAACAAACGTACCCGATACGTTGATAAACAATACATGTATGTTATGACGTATCAAGTTCAATGAAATATTCTCATCTGAATTCATTGTAAAAACAAATCAAATTATAAGTTTTCGTGTACGAGTCATCTTTGCTGCAAAGCTGATTAATAACTCAATTAATTCTCACCTTTAATCTGAAGTTATGAAGGCTGAAAATATCGTTTTAAGGCTGTTCTGTTGCAGATTTGTCCTCGACCAGCTCAATGGTTGCTGTTCATAATGGTTATGAATGGTTATGAATGTTTGGTTTTCCCCGTTGAATTTCCTGACGTTAAAGAGAAAGTTTAGTTCTGGGGAGAGGTAAAAAATAATTTGTGAGCGTTGTCATTGTTATTATGCAAGAGTGGCAGAACATCAGAGAGAAAATGTCCCCTGAAATACATGGCTCTTCAAATGCCTCCATATTCTAAATATGACATGTAACAGCTTAAAAATGAGAACCACAATTTTTATGCCACATGTTTGTGTAGTCCCATTTACATCTTTCTGTGTAAAGTGCTTGTTACTTTTACCAAGACTTGGCCAAATTTCTTATCATTTTGATGATTCCAGAACCTTGCAGTACACACCAATACTTATATGCTACATGATCACCTTTTTCTGATCGATTCCACACCGTTTCTTACACAATACAATCGCATGACCAGAACTCAACTTTATCTTTAAGTTTCACAAAAGAGCTGTACTTTGGATATCGTGAGTTACCATGTAGGTTACAAAGGTCTAGCCATGTTCTGCCACATCATGTGACCTGTTCCACGGTCTTTGGGTAAAGTCGACCTTTTTAAAAATTATGCCAAGGCCTATAATATACTGGTTAGTATCTAAATGCGCTTTATTAATACGATGGAAGCATTTTTCAGACTAATACGAGTTTATGATCTGACTTGGAATCACACAACCCTTCTTTAAAATCTTGTAATTAAGCCCCAAATTCAAAATCATGAATTGATATCAGGCCATTATTATATCTGCATGGGAGCAAACTTCGCTACTATCCTGTAGACTATATTACAGGCATATCTTAATATGATGAGTTGATTTCAAAAAGAAGGATGAATGTAATATAGCCACTGTCTGAATTGAACATTTAAATAAGAAGCACTAAATGTATATTCCTTATCTGGGCTTACTGTTTTCATAATAGAAGGAATATGTATGTAATAACATGTAGCCTATATCATGTCTAGATGGAAGAATATCATTTCCAGAAAATTCCAGGTATTTATATTTTACCGACGATCAGTGTCACGATATTTGTACATTATTGTGATAACAACAAAAAAGAAATTATAGATTTGAAGGAAAATCATTTTGCTGCTAAATTGAATTGAAAGAGAGAAACTTGTTTGATTTTAATTTATACATGTACTACTCTTCAAAGGCGCAAACGACAAATGGAAATGCATCCAACATATGGAATAATGTTTCCTTCTGCTACCCTCTATTCTATCCCCTCTTCTACCCCCTCTCCCTCCTACTTCCCGAAGATACATCAGTTTTCTTTTAACTTGATCCCCATTTGCGCTTAGGGTTATGTCTCAGGTCAATGTACTACAATCATTAGGGAAAGAACAACATTCTCTCTCGATCACAGGTTCTTTCTTCTTTCATACCACATGAACCCTACTTTTTCTATCACAACACTGGTCCTCTCATACAACACCCTTCTCTCTCCATTATAACCCTTCCACTATTTCATATAGGCTACCATACTCTTTTTCTCTCTCCATCATAACTCTGGTCCTCCCTTTCATACCACACCCTTCTCTCTCCATCACAATACTAGTCTTGTCTTCCTTGCTATACTCTTTTCTCTCCATCACAGCACTGGTTCTTCATACCACACCCTTCTCTCTCTACCACAAAACTGTTCTTTTCTTTCATACCACACCCTTCTCTCTCCATCATAACACTGGTCATGTATCTTTCACTTTCTCGCCCCTCCCTCCCTTCCTTTCCCTCTCTTTCTCAAACACACACGAACACACCCCTTTGTCTCTCTTGTCAACGTCCTAGAACGATTAATATGCATGATAGAACAAATGTATTTAAAAGTTTGGTTTCATGGAAGAGACTTGTTACACCTCTGTTGCAGTGGTCATTGAGTTTGGATTTAAAAACTTTGACTGATGATGCCTCAACAATGTCAGCAGAAAGGCGATTATTCCAAGAATTAACTACATTCAGATAGTGTCAAGTAAAACTTTTAAAGTCATTGGATATCAAACACCTTGATAAACTTCCTGGCAACTGAGATTTCATATTGTACAAGGAAACATGCTATAAAATAATAGCTGTAGGTTTATGCCCCACATGTAAATTTTCATGCTATAAATTTCCATGCTATAAAATAATAGCTGTATAGCCTAGGTACATGTATATTTTAATGCTGTAAAATGATTACTGTAGGTACATGCAAATTTCCATAAATACCATTTTGCCCCCCTCTTCTCGTTCCTGTATTTTTCCGAGACTCTGTCTCTATCACCCTCTCCACTCTCTTCCTCCGTTCCACCTCTTTCTCCTCATTCTCTAATCATCTGTATCTTTTTCTAAACCCCTCTTTCCCCTCCCAATCTCTCTCTCATCATCTCTATCTCTCTCTCTCTCCTTCCCCTCTCATCTTTCTCTCCCTCTCTCTCTCACATTCTCACCCCTTCCTCCCCCTCTCTCTGCCTCTCTGTAAAAGAAAATTCCCACACACTCACCCCCTTTCTCTCTTTTCAAAGTCCTCAATAGCCATGATATGATAATGGCTATAAATATATTTAAAAGTTTCATGGGAGAAATTTGTGAAGAAGATATCTCTCGAATGCACCTTTCTAACAATTATGGTCAAAATCCCCCCACCCCCCTCCTCCCCCAATATTCTCTCTCAGTCTTCATTTCATTATTATCTCCCTCTATTAGTAGTACTCTCAAGCTGGAAATCACATTTGACAAACTGGTATGATATAAGCGCTTTTTTCAAGATTCAAATTTTATTACATTTTCACATGCATCATAGTACTCTTCATCACTTTGGTCATTGTATTCTTTGGGGATATTTATTTCGCCTGTGTAATCAACTGTGCCATCATGGGCCTGTTCAAGCTTAGACAAATCTCTTGTAAGTGCAGAATTTTCTATCTCAAGTGCAACATTTGCTTTCTCAAGTGCAGACTTTATTTTCTCAAGATAAGACTTTTCGTTCTCAAGTGCAATCTTTTCTCCCACAAATTCATTGTATTCTTTGGGGATGTCTATTTCGCCTGTGTAATCAACTGTGCCATCATGGGCCTGTTCAAGCTTAGACAAATCTCTTGTAAGTGCAGAATTTTCTATCTCAAGTGCAACATTTGCTTTCTCAAGTGCAGACTTTATTTTCTCAAGATAAGACTTTTCATTCTCAAGTGCAATCTTTTCTCCCACAATTTCAGAATTCATGTTTTCTCTCTTAATTTTAGAATTTTCTCTCTTTAATTTAGAATTTTCACTCTTAATTATTTCATCACTTTTTTTCTTTCTTTGATAATTTTCCGATTTGAGTGACACAATGTCTGTTTGAATGTCATTGTTATCCCTTTTCAACGTATTCATAGATTTAAACACTTCACTGTTATCCCCTCCTGCATAACCTGCAGTAGGTGGATAACATGCAACACTATCATTTAGGGAAGAGAGGCTATGGGCCGGAAAGAGGTCCTCTTTGTAGCTAACATCATGAAGAGATGGTGCTCCATGACCTGTCCCTTCTGAAGTAGCTCCAGCAGTCTCTTCAGCATTGATGTATGGGCGTGTTGGAGGAGGATTACCAAGGTTCTTGATGTCCAATTGATGGTCATCGGATACCGTGTCAGGTTCCCTAGATGAATGAAATTATTTTTAATAATTTATTAATAGGAAAGAAGAGTTTCATTCTAAAATTGACCCTATACGAATGCTTAATTTATCATATTTCATATCTATACGGATTTCTTCTTCCCTTTTCAGGAATGAAGTAGTGAAAATTGGTTCCTGCTTAAAACATACAATATTTTTTACCTTACAACGCAAATTACATGACTGTTAAAACTTTGTATTATAACGAAGTATATTCAAATTAATAAAGACCAAATCAAATCAAAATCAAATCCCTTTCCTTTTTGACATGAGAAGAGGTAACATGTTAATTAGAAATCAGTTCCTGTTTTCACATCTGATTTCACTTGTAATTATCTTGAAGTCGACGATTAAGGGCTACAGTCACGTTGTTATAAAGTTTAAATGTAGAAGAAAAACTGCCTTTTTTATAGTTTCATTTTTGTTAGTACATGTACTTTCGAAACGCATAACATCTGCTTCACTCTCTCGAGACCCGACGACCCGAACAAATTCAGGAGAAACAAACGCAAAAAAGCAACCAGCATCCCCCCCCCCCACCCCAAGAAAAAAGAGGCCATATTAATGTACATTAGTAAGCTCACATTCCTTGTGAGAAGTTTATGATTGACTCAATTACTCAATTATTTTATCCTACGATATTAGTCATACAACAGCTTATGTGTTTATTTGCTGACCATAGGGAGCATACAGGTGATCAAATATTGTAGTATGCAAACATTATTTCGTCATCTTTTTCTCTCCAACAACCCCTCCCATCTGCAAGAAATTCATTGACAGAACATATTCTGTTATTACCTATAACGTTGTTGTGTAACGTTATAATTTAGAGAAGAGAGGCTACGGGTCGGAGAAGGGTCCTTTTCCTCTTTCTCTTCATTGCTAACATCCTGAAGAGATGGGTCGTCACTTGGTGGAATACAGATACCAGCGATATCTTCTGTGGTCTTAGGAGCCATTTGGTCCAGGGCCTGAGCTCCAGGACCTGTCCCTTTGGGAGTAGCTCCAGTAGTCTCTTCAGCATTCATGTCTGGGCGTGGCGGAGGTGGAGCCTGGTCTTCGGTGGGATGTTCTCCTTAATTGATGGTCATCGAGTACCCTGTCATGTTCCCTGGATGAAAGAAGTTCATTTGAAAAAATATAGTTTATTAGGAAATAAGAGTTTCATCTAAAATTGACCCTATAGAAATGCTTAATGTATCATATTCATATACATACCGTTTGCTTCTTCCCTTTTCAGGAATGAAGCAGGCAAAATTGTTTCCTACTTAAAAAACGATCTGTTCGACAATTAATTCATTTTCTTTCTACTTCACTTGACTGTTAAAATTTTGTATTATAATGAAGTACATATAACATCAAATCAAATCAAGAATTAAGAGAGCCCCTTTCCTTCTTGACATGAGAACAGGTAACATGATAATTAGTATGTTGAGCACTTAACATTGTTAACAATAACTGAACGCTTATCCTTTATGACACTAAAATAACAAAATCTTTGCCGAATGTATAAAACAATGGATTGTAAAGCAATTGTAAGGCCCACTTGAGAAACATACCTTGAATTCTCTGCCCCACAACTGGTAGAGTGTTCATCCATTTTCAGCCAAGTCTTGATTAAAGATTGGTAGAGAATACTGTAAAGAAAGAAAACAACAGTTTGTCAAGTTGAACAAAGAATATGAACAGATAGGCAGACAAATATCATAAAATCTAATATTGGTTTTGAATACCAATACAATAAATGTAACTTTATCATCAACCAATTTGTCTAATAATGAAGAATGTTAGCCTTTTATGATTATAATAAACTGTATCCGAGACTAATCAGTCTCAACAAATATTTATCAACCTTTTCCCCATCATTTAAAAAAATGTACTGGTAAACCTTGACTAGACTTCTTCCAGTTAAGTGCCGCTTCATGGTGATAATGTATTATCTAATTTTGTTTGATATTTTGATATGATCGTGAAATGAAAGTCCTCAGTTTATGAATAAATGCTATACAGCTAGAAAAAAGATAGAAAAAAAAAAACCCTCTTTAATTTTTCATTTCAAATTTTACTTCACTTATCTCATTTAGAACCCAAGTTATGAAGCCAAAAAATAGATGCTGCAACAACTAACAAATACAACTCTTGACATGACACTGTGTAATCAGTGTATTGCTCTAACATGTGCATCTTGATTTATCCAGCCTTCATAAATTACTAATATGAAACAAAAGAATTAATTATCTCAAGAATAACACGATATATACTGGTTTACATGTATATTCGACTATCCGGACTCACCCAATAAAAACTCCAGTTATACTTGAGCCTGGTTATCGTTGCTCAGTGGTATTGTAGGGATTTATTTTGAACTTCTGAAACTCCCCCTCATATCCATGATTCATCCCTTTCATATTAATAGGTCATCCCTCATTCACATTCACCCTTTTCATCCACCATCCTTTCATCTGTCTATCTCTCTCTCTCTCATTGGTTTCAATGTTCACCTGATGCAGTCAAGCTTATAGTATAATTTACATATACTATGAATATTCAATATATACCCTTTGTTTATGTTTGAATATTCAAGAATACTTTGTGATGTTGATTTATACTTGTATGGGACTATTATGAATATTTATTGGTTTCTTCTACTTTGCATGGAATGTATGTGGAATGCTACATAGAATGCTGTTATGCTTTGCTACATTAAAACCTGGTCAGTTAGCCAGTAGTTATCAATCCTACAACATGTCTGCTGGGCTGCCTCTGTGTTAAGAGTGCTAGGAATTAGTGTTAGAACCGCAACCCTACAGTATGAATAGTCCTGGGTGCAGTAATCTATATACAATACGAAAATCTAATATTGTTTTGAGCTTATGAACTGCTGTAATAATACAATATTATTCTCACTAAGCATGTTCAATAATATTTAAAAAGTGAATACCATCAATTATCTATTACCTCCAACTTCCAAGCAAAGGTTTCAACATATCTCATGTATGCATGCAGTGTACACACACACACACAAACAGAGACTAGATCTCTAGATGATAATTGATACTGATAGCACTGCACATGCATAACCAATGCAAAGTAGTTTTCTCTTCGAACAAATGCACCGATCTTTGATTGCATGACTTTGAAGACTTATAACTTCCAAACTGCATTTTCAAATCGTTCATTATCCTTGAAAATTAACACTTTACAAACGCATATACCATAACACATCAAAATACTAATTAAATACATACCAGATCACCGTCTCTAAAATGTGCAGTTTCGTTCAACAAGTTCCAGCCAGAACGACTCTCGAAAATTGTATGTAGATCTATGTCGCAATATCAAGTTCAGTGCAGTGTGTCGATGACGTCATGCATAGTTAGTATACATAAGATAGCTTAGACAGATACCGAGATGTGATTGGTCCAGAGCTCGTCACGTGATATCAATTGCGAGGATCCAAATTGTTATATTTTCCTGGTTGGTTATATTCAACGAACTCGATGGTTATATTTTACCGGCCGGTGAAATGAATATAATTATTTTTAATCAATGCATGTCGCCCTATATGCACACGCAAGTTTCCATGCTAATGATACGACTAGCTGGAGGTATATCCTACATTTAAATTGCCATAACTAGATCTCTAGATGATAATTGATACTGATAGCACTGCACATGCATAACCAATGCAAAGTAGTTTTCTCTTCGAACAAATGCACCGATCTTTGATTGCATGACTTTGAAGACTTATAACTTCCAAACTGCATTTTCAAATCGTTCATTATCCTTGAAAATTAACACTTTACAAACGCATATACCATAACACATCAAAATACTAATTAAATACATACCAGATCACCGTCTCTAAAATGTGCAGTTTCGTTCAACAAGTTCCAGCCAGAACGACTCTCGAAAATTGTATGTAGATCTATGTCGCAATATCAAGTTCAGTGCAGTGTGTCGATGACGTCATGCATAGTTAGTATACATAAGATAGCTTAGACAGATACCGAGATGTGATTGGTCCAGAGCTCGTCACGTGATATCAATTGCGAGGATCCAAATTGTTATATTTTCCGGGTTGGTTATATTCAACGAACTCGATGGTTATATTTTACCGGCCGGTAAAATGAATATAATTATTTTTAATCAATGCATGTCGCCCTATATGCACACGCAAGTTTCCATGCTAATGATACGACTAGCTGGAGGTATATCCTACATTTAAATTGCCATAAATACCATTTTGCCCCCTCTTCTCGTTCCTGTATTTCTCTGAGACTCTGTCTCTATCACCCTCTCCACTCTCTTCCTCCGTTCCACCTCTTTCTCCTCATTCTCTAATCATCTGCATCTTTTTCTACACCTCTCTCCCCTCCCCCTCTTTCTATCCTCTCCTCTCCTTCCCCCCTCTCGTCTTTCTCTCCTTTTCTTTCACTTTTTCGCCCCTCCCTCCCTTCCCCTCTCTCTGTTTGTCTCTCTTTAAAAAAAAGCACACACACTCTCTCTCTCTCTCTCTTCAAAGTCCTCAATATGCATGATATGACATTGGCTATAAAATATTCATGACAGAAATTTGTTCAACAGATATCTCTCGAATGCACCTTTCTAACAATTATGGTCAAAATCTTCCCCCCCCCCCCCCCACCCCCCCCCCCCCCCCCCAATATTCCCTCTCAGTCTTCATTTCATTATTCCCTCCCTCTATTAGTAGTCCTCTTAAGCTGGAAATAACATTTTACAACCTGGTATGATATGAGTACTTTTTTCAAGATTCAAATTTTATTACATTTTCACATACAACATACTTTCAACCACTGTGGTCATTGTATTATTTGGGGATATCTATTCCGCCTGTGTAACAAACTGTATCACCATGTACTTTATCATCATCCTGAAAAACGGATGCATTCAGAGCTGCTGTCGGTGACATGTCTTCCTTTTGAAAGGAAGTTGTATCATTTCTCAAAGCTTCATGATCAATGAGATCTTCGCGACGCGCCTGTTTAAGCTCAGACATTTCAATTTTTAGTTGATCAATTTCTCTTTTAAGTGCAGAATTTTCTTTTTTTATATCATAACTGTCGATTTTTGAGGCGTTTGAAATGGACCTCTTTGTGACCTGAGATAACTCGTCAGGTGCTCGAGAACGAACTTCATCCTCCTTGGAAGAGAGGCTCTTTGGACGAGATAATAATATCCCCTCTCCCTCTTCATATTTCATTTTCTCCCCTCCCATACCCATTGCATTAAACTTGTAATAACCGCTATCACCTCCTGCATTATTTGCAGGAGGTTGATACGTAACCTTATAATCTACTGAAGAGAGGCTAAGGGGCATCGAACGAACGAACTTTATTCTCATGGGAAGAGAGGCTCTTTGGACGAGACAATATCTCCTCCCCTTCTTCGTCTTTTATTTTCTCCCATTCCGCACCAATGGCAGAGAATTCCTGGGTAATGATATCACCTCCTGCACCACCTGCAGGAGGTGGATATGTAAAACTATCAATTTGGGAAGAGAGGCTATGAGGCGGAGAAGGGTCCTCTTCCTCTACATAGCTAACATCCCGAAGAGATGGATCGCCACTTTGTGGAATGCATATATCAGCGATATCTTCTACGGTCTTAGGCTGAGGAGCCATTTGGTCTAGGGCTTGAGCTCCAGCAGTCTCTTCAGCATTCATGTCTGGACGTGGTGGAGGAGGATCACCAAGGTTCTTGATGTCAGGTGGAGCCTGGCCTTGGGTGGGACGTTCTCCTTCCAATGGATGGTCATCGAGTACCATGTCAGGTTTTCTGGATGAATAAAATTTTAAAAAGAATAGTTTAATACGAAAGAAGAGTTTCATTCTAAAATTTACCTTAGGAAAATGCTTACTTTATCAGTAATTGCTTCATTTTCCACATCTGATTTTACTTGTCATCATCTTGAAGACGACAATTAAGGCTTACATGTCGGAATAGAGTATAATATGTAGACATTATTTCCAACAAACCCTGGCCTCCCATTTGCAACAAAGTCATTGACATGACATAGACTATTCTTACCTATAAACATGATAATAAAAAAAACGTAAGGTTGGTGGATATTCACAACACATGCGTATGTCCATCTGGTTTAAGTGTGGGTATCAAATTGTGTAAGTAAGCCCAGATAAAGAATATGCATTAAGTGCTTCATTTTTTAATTTTTGATTGAGAAAATGGCTTGGGATTACATTCATCCTTCCTTTTTAAATCAAATCGTCATAATAAGATATGCCTGTGATATAGTCCGACAGGATGGTATCGAAGTTTGCTCACATACTTATATAATTATGGCCTGATATTAATATTCATGGTTTTGAATTTGGGGCTTAACTACAAGTTTTTAAAAAAGGGTTGTGTGATTCCAAGGTCAGATCATAAACTCGTATTATAGTCTGAAGATGCTTCCATCGTATTAATAATGCGTATTGACATACAAACCAGTCCATTATAGGCCTTGGCATAATTGTAAAAAGGTCTGCACCTATAGACTTAACGTCTGAAAAGGCGACGGGGAAACCCAAATATTCATAACCATAACCACCATTCATAACCATTATGAACAGCAACGATTGAGTTGCTTTAGGACAAATCTGCGAGAGAACAGCCTTAAAACGATATTTTCAGCATTCATAACTTCAGATTAAAGGTAAGAATTAAATTAGTTAGTAATCAGCTTCACTGCGAAGATGACTCGTACACGAAAGCCTATAATTTGCTTAGTTTTTACAAAGGATTCAGATTAGAATATTTCATTGAACTTGATGCGTCATAATATATTATTGTTTATCAACGTACCGGGTACGTTTGTTCGACTATTAGAATGTTGTTTTTTTCCTCACCCGGCGCCATTTTGATCGAGTGCGCAGATTAGATTATCCATACAAAAACTGGTTAACCAAAGCTATCATTTAGATTCTACTAATCAAACTCGAAGTTGCTATCATAATTAACTCGTTAAAAGGTGTTGGAGTAAAAAATATGACATTCAAGATCTTTTCAATTCGACAAATTGTTCTTTTCTTGGTTCAAAACAGTTGGCACTATTACTATACACCAGTCTCTGCTAACATAAGAACGATTCGATGGTAACGAGCACAAACAAAAGTGCTAAAGAATATTCAAGTTGTGAATTCATATTTTCTATTCCATAATTCTTAATAATCGCCTCGGCGTAGACGTCATGATTTATTCATTTTTTTAGTTTATAATGCTACTATCCGACTATAAATATTTCACATCTACCTGTTGAATACTGCACAAGTTCACAGACAAAGTTGGATGTTTCAAAACTGAATAATGCACACATAATGCAAGGCAAACGTGTAGTAAAGATCCTCAAAGCTGAATATTATTTCCTTTTATATGATTGAAATGTAAACATATTGTTTTTTGCTTTTGACTGTCATTGACACCCCCCCCCCCCCCCAAAAAAAAAAAAAAAAAAAAAAAAAAATGGTTGGCTGCATTTATCATGCATTGTCTGTATTTATACATCTCCAGTTTCTGTGTTTAAAGTTTAAAACAGAAAGGTAACTTTGAATCTATATATTTTTAAAAGCTAAAGATGACTTCTCATGCCAATTGGAATAGTCCTCAGAGGTGAAAACTTTCTTAATGGTTTTAATCGAACAAAGTATAGGCCTCATGGTATTTAACTTTCTGCAATATGGATAAACTTTGAAAAAATCTTCCAAGTTGGGTTCTAAGAGAACCAGATCATATACAGTGCGTCTCAGAAAAAAAACAAGAAGCATCGATGTTTTATCATAACTTAATGACAATCATAAGATTTCTTAGATCTTTCTCTTTTATTAATTTTGATGCAACTCATATGATGCATATTTCACGCATGAGTGATTAAGAACAATTTTAAAGAAAGGGTACCAAAAAGTCATTTGGCAAACGGTATCTGAATTTCAAAGAGAATATCACATCTCCTGCAAGTTCATTTTCTGCATTTTCTGCCTTTTTATGCTCCGCCGCCCCTGGTTACTCAGATTCTGCATAACAAACTTTAGCATGCCACAATGGACTCTAAAATGATGTTTGCAAATAATATTTTAAATTTCATGAAATTATAATGCCTATATGTTCATGTTCTTTGTTGTTTATATTTGACAAATTGTCGTTTTCTTTCTTTACAGTACTCTCTAGAAATCCAAATCAAAACTTGGCACTACCATGAATCATTGGATGAAGAAAATGGCCGAACACTCAAACAGTTGTGTTGCAGAGAATTCAAGGTATATTTCTTAATTGGGCCTTAAACAATTGCTTTAGTATCCATTGTTTTATACATTTGGCAAAGACTTGGATATATTAGTGTCGTCATATAGGATAAATATTCAGTCGTTTCTTTTACAGAGTCGTAAACAATGTTAGGTTTTTAAAATTTGAAACCCACACTTAAACTTAAAGATGGACACATGCATGTGTTTATAGGTAATAACAGACTATGTTGCAAATGGGAGGGGTTGTTGGAAAGAAAAGGACGAAGAAATAATTGTTGCATGCAAAAAATTTGATCAATTTTGCTTTTGTATGATCACCAAAAGACTCGAAACAGATTTCGAAGATTTCATGTATTCCGAAATTGCTTTTAAAAATGACACTATATAGAAGTAGCCGGTTTTTATTTCGGATGTCTACATTTAAACTCTATTCCAACATGTAACCCTTAATTGCCGTCTTCAAGATAATGACAAGTAAAACAGATGTGAAAACAGGAACTTATTTTTAATTATCTTGTTACCTGTACTCATGTCAAGAAGAAAAAGGGTTCTTTTAATTCTTGTTTTGATTAAGATTTGATTTGATGTTTATTCATTTGAATATGTACTTCATTATAATGCAACAAAGGTATAAAGAAAACAAATTAAATGTGGGAACATATTGTTTTTTAAGTAGGAAACAATTTTCACTACTTCCTTCCTGAAAGGGAAGATGCAATCCGTATAGATATAAACATGATGAAGTAAGCATTCCTAGAGTCAATTTAAAAATGAAACTCTTCTTTCGTATTAATAAACTATTTTTTATGAATTTCATTCATCCAGGGAACTTGACATGGTACTCGATGACCATCCATTGGAAGGAGAACTTCCTACCCAAGACCAGGCTCCACTGGACATCAAGAACCTTGGCGATCCTCATTCACCACGCCCAGGCATGAATGCTGAAGAGAAGCTACTTCAGAAGGGACAGGTCACGGAGTTCAATCCCAGGACCAAATGGATCCTAGCTAAGGCCTTACAAGCTATCATTGATATGTGCATTCCACCAAGTGGCGATCAATCTCTTCAGGATGTTAGCTATGTAGAGGAAGAGGACCCTTCTCCGCCCCATAGCCTCTCTTCCCGAATTGATAGTGTTACATATCCACCTCCTGCAGGTGATGCAGGAGGTGATAGCAGTACCCAGGAATTCTCTGCCATGGGTATAGAATGGGAGGAAATAAAAGAGGGGGAGGAGATACTGTCTCGTCCAAAGACCCTCTCTTCCAATAAGGATGAAGATCGTTCGTTCGATCTATCTCTTCGTGATGATAGCATGGAAGAGGAAGAGGGCACTTCTCCGCCCCTTAGCCTCTCTTCCCGAATTGATAGTGTTAAATATCTACCTCCTGCAAATAATGCAGGAGGTGATAGTGATACCCAGGAGTTCTATGCCATGGTTATGGAAAGGGAGAAAATGAAATACGAAGAGGGAGAGGGGATATTTTCTCGTGCAAAGAGCCTCTCTTCCAATAAGGATGAAGTTCGTTCTCGAGTATCTGACGATTTATCACAGGTCAGAAAGAGGTCCATTTCAAACGCCTCAAAAATCCATCAAATCAAAAAGACAAATGTCAGTCAGTTTATAAGGGTGAATAATGACCGGAGGGAATACTATGAAATGTTTGAATCTATGAAAAAGGATATAAGTAACCTTCAAACAGAAGTTGTGTCACTCAAGATTGACAGTTTTAATGTAAGGAAAGAAAATTCTGAAATCAAGAGAGAATGTTCTGTACTGGAGAGTGAAAATGTTCAACTTAAAATAGAAATGTCCAAGCTTAAACAGGCACATCACAATGATCCGATTGATCGTGAAGCTTTGAGAAATGATACAACTTCCTATCAAAAGGAAGACATGTCGCCGAAAGCAGTTCTGTGGGCATCTGCTTGTCAGGATGATGATATGGCACAGTTGGCTCCCAGGTCGAAATTCCAATAGGATCCGATCCTATTGGACCATCGGAAACCATTAGAGCTATTGGTGTCTATTGGTTTCAATAGGAAAAGTGAAATGATGGACCCACAGAAACCAATAGAAAATATCTATTGGACCAACACAAACTCACAGAAAAAATGCTGATGGACCAACAGAAAACTTCTATTGGATCAACATCCACCCACGTCTTCTATGGG
This sequence comes from Strongylocentrotus droebachiensis, assembly GCA_035222895.1. NCBI lineage: Eukaryota > Metazoa > Echinodermata > Echinoidea > Camarodonta > Strongylocentrotidae > Strongylocentrotus > Strongylocentrotus droebachiensis. Next base: position 227,220 of record JAVYIG010001708.1, on the reverse strand, counting down.
TTTCTGTTGGTCCATTAGATATTTTCTTCTATGATGGGTTTTTGTTGGTCCATTAGATATTTTCTATGGGTTCCTGTTGGTCCATTAGAGATCTTTCTATGGGTTTCTAATGGTCCCATATTCTGAATTCCCTATTGAAACCAATAGTCCAATGGCTTCTATTGGTAAATCAATAATGATAAATCAAAAATCGATTTTAGCAACTGTCCACCAAAAAGGTATATTCTAATCTCACTTGCATTAACTCCATCACAAAGATCACTTGAAGTGAGTTTAAGAATATCCTATATGTTAATTGAAGGCTTGTACTATTCTATATAATAAACATACATGAATTGTTTCTTGGTTAGTAATCATTATAATCAATATATCTATTGCTAAAACGTGAATGTAATTGTAACATGATCAGACAAATAATCTATTGGTCATTAATTGCCAAAAGAAAATAAAAATCACAAAATTGATGTGCATTGTCATAAGTTGCTTAACAAATTATGATAAATGTATTTTTCTGTGAACACGTATAAAGTTATCATAAATATGCATGAGATAGATTTAGCTGTTGGTTTCTTTTGGACCTATTGGTTTTTATTGGTCTCATTGGTTTTCTATTGGTTTCTATTGGTCTTATTGGTTTTTATTGGTCCTATTGGTTTCTATTGGTCCTATTGGTTTCTATTTCTATTGGTTTCTATGGGTGCTATTGGTTTCTATTGGTTTCTGATGGTTTGAATGGTCTCTATTGGATTCAATTCTATGGGTCCAACAGAAACCAATAGACTCCAACAGAAACCATTAGAGACCAATATAATTTTTCTAATGGTCTCTATTGGTCTCTATGGGATTTTCGACCTGGGCTACACAGGAGGAGTAGGAATCCTCGAAGAATACATTGACCACAGTGGTGGAAAGTATGTTGGGCTTATATCATACCAGTTTGTCAGACGTATAATGCAAGTTTGATCTTTGCAAATTTTATGAATTGAGAGTTGAGTTGTCAATAAATCTATTAATACTGAGATAATGCAATATTGATTCGGTCGTTTTATTTTCAATATTATGAAGAGAAATAGAGAAAGGAAGAGAGAGGGAGAGCAAGGGGAAGAGATGGATAGACACACAGAGGAAGGGAGTTGGTTGTAAGGGGGAAATGAAAGAGGAAGTGAATGATGAAGAGAAGACTGAAAGGAAATATGGAAGACCGGGCGGAAGATTTTGCAGTAATTGTTAGGAAGCTGCATGCGAAAGAAATCTTCTTAAAGATAAAGACCAGTTATAGTCATGCGATTGCATTGTGAAAGAAACGTTGTGGAATCGATCAGAAAAGGTTGATCATCTAGCATATAAGTATTGGTGTGCATAGGCGCCGGAAGTGGGGGGGGGGGCAGGGGGGCAGTTGCCCCCCCCCCAATCACATAAGTGGGGGGGGGGGCAAAAGGCATTTTTGCCCCCCCCCCCCCCAAAAAAAAAAAAAACGCCCCCCCCCCCTCCAAAAAAGAAAGAAAAAGCAGTAAAGGAGTATGGTTTGTATTTTTAACCCAAAAGAACATAACAATAATAAAAACCTGAATTAAATCACATATACAATATTATTCAAAGAAAAGGAAAGTTCACAGGAATTAAATTTCATAAACATTGCGCATGCCACCTATACGGTATTTATCAACGGACGTCTTTATAATAGCGATACGCGCATATCGTGGACATATTGTGCGAAAATGGGAAAGCGTGTCTGTTTTTTTGTTATAGGGGTGAGAAGACATGAGCCCCTGAACGCTGGCATACTGATGAGGGGGGTGTATTTCTTATTTGATACCAGTGATTTGCAAATGTTGCTGTTATGACATGATTTTTCGGTATTTTTTTGTAGGTCATACCTTTTTATGCATTTTTTGGAAAATAAGAAATTCCCTAATGCGCAGTCGGGCCAAAAATACGCTTATTTAGAAACCTTTATAATCATGGTCTGCAAAGTGGCTGGGCTCGAGCTCACCCCCCCCCCCCCCCCCCCTCACATTTTGAAAAAGTATATTAAAGAGAAGAAAAAAAGAAAGACAGGGAGAAAAAATAAGTGACCTGCCAATGTCACAAATAAGGTAAAAATGCTCATCTGACCGTAATTAAATACCTAAAAACCCGGAGCTTCCGGGGGCTCTGCCCCCTGGATGCTCATCTGACCGTTATTAAATACTTAAAAACCCGGAGCTTCCGGGGGTTATGCCCCCTGGACCCCACCAAGGGCCCTAAGGCGGGCCCCTGGATGCTCATCTGACCGTAATTAAATACCTAAAACCCCCGAGCTTCCAGGGGCTCTGCCCCCTGGTCCCCACCAAGGGTTCTTAGGCAGGCCCCTGGATGCTCATCTGACCGTAATTAAATACCTAAAATCCCCGAGCTTCCAGGGGCTCTGGACCCCACCAAGGGCTCTAAGGCTAGCCCCTGGGTGCTCATCTGACCGTAATTAAATACCTTAAAAAACCTGAGCTTCCGGGGGCTCTGCCCACTGGATGCTCATCTGACCGTAATTAAATACCTAAACCCCTGAGCTTCGGGGGACTCTTCCCCCTGGACCCCACCAAGGGCCCCAAGACGGGCCCCTGGATGCTCGTCTGACCGTAATTAAATACATAAATCCCCCGAGCTTCCGAGGGCTCTGCCCCCTGGACCCCACTAAAGGCCCTAAGGCGGGCCCCTGGATGCTCATCTGACCGTAGTTAAATATTAGAACATCTGAGCTTCTGGGGGCTCTCCCCCCCCCCCTTCTTGAACACGTCAATGGCTTAAAGAGGGCCTCTGGATGCTCAGCTAACCGTAATGAAATACCTAAAATCTCTGAGCTTCCGGGGGCTTTGCCCCCTGGACCCCACTAAAGGCCCTAAGGCGGGCCCCTGGATGCTCATCTGACTGTAATTAAATACCTGAAACCCCTGAGATTCCGGGGGCTCTGCCCCCTGGACCCCACCAAGGGCCCTAAGGCGGCCCCTGGATGCTCATCTGACCGTAGTTAAATATTAAAACCTCAGAGCTTCTGGGGGCTTCCCCCCCCCCTGAAACATGTCAATGGCTTAAAGAGGGCACCGCGATGCTCATCTAACCGTAATTAAATACCTAAAGGAGCTCAGCCTTGACCCCTTGCTGAGGCTCACGCCCTGGACCCCACGCCAATTAACGCCTTTCTTGATCGTTAATACTCCACTTTGAAAAATGTAACGTGTAAGATGGTAAGGTGGTGATGCAGATTTTTCGTCTGCCCCCCCCCCTTCCGAACGTTTTTTCTCATTACGTCACTGCCCCTGGAAGGTGAGCCCCCTGGAATGTTTGAACCCCCCCCCCCCCCCCCCAATCCCAAACTGCTTCCGGCGCGCCTGTTGGTGTGTACTGCAAGGTTCTGGAATCATCAAAATGATAAGAAATTTGGCCCAGTCTTGGTAAAGTTACAAGCACTGTACACAGAAAGATGTATATGGGACTATGCGACACGTGCGCAACACGTGCGTTATATCTATCAGGTCCAAATAGATATAATATTCTACCAAATATATCAATTAGTCGGTTTCTCGGCAAAAATTGTTTCATTACGTATTAGTCAAAACATATTCTTTCACATGATTGGTAATAAAATGCTTCCATTTCATTTTTTGAGAGGGGGGCGTTTCCGAAACTGGTCTTTACCTTTAACAAATCTCTTCCATGAAACTTCTATGGAGGAAGTTGAAAAGGGAGACAGAGGGGTGTTCTTGTTTGTGTGTGTATGACAAGAGAGAGAAAGAGACATGTAACTATATATCTATTATTTTATATCATGTATCCTCGTTACCTTACAATATGAAATTTCATTTACCAGGTGATAAATCAAGGTGTTTGAAATTCACAGAATTTAAAAGTTCCACTTGACACTATCTGAATGTAGCTAATTTTTTGAACGCCCAGCAACATATCGACCTATCTCCAGCTCCCAAACTCAAGTAGATGCAGGTATAAAACAAGACAAGACCGGCATTCCCTGTACCCCAAGACCGTCCCCGAATGGAATCATCTAGATGAGGAAACCAGAAACTCACCCGATGTGAAATCTTTTAAAACGAAATTGGACTCAATAGACATTATAAACCTTGAAGCCGAAGCACACTTCAATATTAAGCGTGTTTAGCGTTTTGACCCTAACCCAACGTACGCGACAACCAGGTGCTGGTGATTGTACGTCACGAACAGATGCATGCAGATGACATTGTTGAGGCATCATCAGTCAAGAAGGGCGTGATATGAAAGAAAGTATAATGTTACGATGGAGAGAGTGAAGGGTGTGGTATGAAAAGAGGACCAATAATGTGATGGAGTGAGATAAGGATGTATAAAAGATCCACACCCTTCAATCTACATCATAACACTGGTCCTCTCTTTCATACCACACCCTTCTTTCTCCATCATAACAGTGGTCCTCTCTTTCATACCACACCCTTCTCTCTCCATCATAACACTGGTCCTCTCTTTCATACCACACCCTTCTTTCTCCATCACAACACTGGTCCTCTCTGTCATACCACACCCTCTCTCCATCATATATACTGGTCCTCTCTTTCATACCACGCCCTTCTCTCTCCATCACAACACTGGTCCTCTCTTTCATACCACACCCTTCTCTCTCTACATGAACATTGGTCTTCTCTTTCATATCACACTCTTTTCTCTACATCAGAACACTGGTCCTCTTTTTCATACCACACCCTTCTCTCTCCATCATAACACTGGTTCTCTCTTTCTTACCACCCCCTTCTCTCCCCATCATAGCACCGGTCCTCTCTTTCATACCACACCCTTCTCTCTCCATCACAACACTGGTCCTCTCTTTCATACCACACCCTTCTCTCTCCACCTGAACATTGGTCTTCTCTTTCATACCACACTCTTTTCTCTACATCATAACACTGGTCCTCTCTTTCATACCACACCCTTCTCTCTCTCCATCATAGCACCGGTCCTCTCTTTCATATCACATCCTTCTCTCTCCATCACAACACTGGTCCTCTCTTTCATACCACACCCTTCTCTCTCCACCTGAACATTGGTCTTCTCTGTCATACCACACTCTTTTCTCTACATCAGAACACTGGTCCTCTTTTTCATACCACACCCTTCTCTCTCCATCATAACACTGGTCCTCTCTTTCATACCACGCCCTTCTCTGCCCATCATAGCACCGGTCCTTTCTTTCATATCAGATCCTTCTCTCTCCATCAAAACACTGGTCTTCTCTTTCATACCACACCCTTCTCTCTCCATCACAACACTCGTCCTCTCTTTCATACCACACCCTTCTCTCTCTCCATCATAACACTGGTCCTCTCTTTCATACCACGCCCTTCTCTGCCCATCATAGCACCGGTCCTTTCTTTCATATCAGATCCTTCTCTCTCCATCAAAACATTGGTCTTCTCTTTCATACCACACTCTTTTCTCTCCATCATAACACTGGTCCTCTTTTTCATACCACACCCTTCTCTCTCTCCATCATAGCACCGGTCCTCTCTTTCATATCACATCCTTCTCTCTCCATCAAAACACTGGTCTTCTCTTTCATACCACACCCTTCTCTCTCCATCACAACACTCGTCCTCTCTTTCATACCACACTCTTTTCTCTCCATCACAACACTGTTCCTCTCTTTCATACCACACCCTTCTCTCTCCATCATAACACTGGTCCTCTCTTTCATACCACACTCCTTTCTCTCCATCACAACACTGGTCCTCTCTTTCATACCACACCCTTCTCTCTCCATCATAACAGTTGTTCTCTTTAATAACACGCCCTTCTCTCTCCATCACAACACGGGTCCTCTCTTTTTTATACCACACCCTTCTCTCTCCACCTGAACATCGGTCTTCTCTCTCATACCACACCCTTCTCTCTCCACCACAATACTGGTCCTCTATTTCATACAACACCCTGCTTTCTCAACACTGGTCCCCTCTTACACACCACACTCTCCTCTTTCCATCATATTACTGGTCCTTCATACCACATCCTTACTTTCTCTCGCCACAACAATACTGGTCCCCTCTTTCCTACCACACTCTTTTCTCTCCATCATAACACTGGTCATGTATCATTCACTTTCTCGCCCCTCCCTCCCTTCCTCTCCCTTTCTTTCTCAAACACACACGAACACAACCCTCTGTCTCTCTTGTCAACGTCCTAGAATGATAATTAGGCACGATAGGACAATGGTTATATATATTTAAAAGTTACATGGAAGAAGTCTGTTAAGAAGATATCTCTCGCATGCAGCTTCTTAAAAATTACGGTCAATATTTTTCTTTCCACAATATTTCCTCTCAGACTCATTCAATTATTCTCTCCCTCTATTACAGTCTGTCATTTTCACCTTACTACTCCCGCCCTCTGTCTATCTGTCTCTTCCCCTTGCTCGCTCTCTCTTTCTCTCTCTCTCTCTCCTTCTCTTCGTATTATTGGAAATAAAACGACCGAATAAAATTATAATACTGCATCGTCTGATTATTTATCAATTTATTAACAACTCAATTCTCAATTCGTTTACTTTGCAAAGAGATCAAGCTTGCATTCACATCTGACAAACTGGTATGATATCATCATCATCAACTTCAGGTGGCGCTGCTGTGGTCTTCACGAGAGCACGCCATGCAACTCTTTCACCTGCCATATGTGTTGCACGTTTCATTCCTTGTCCAGACACTTTCTTGATATCATTAGTCCAAGAAATTGGTTGACGACCTCCATCCCGTTTTTCTTCGACTGCTCCTTGCAGTATTTGCTTCACAACACCTTCAGATCTCCTAACAATGTGCCCGAAATAGCTTAGTTTTCTTTCCATGATTCCCCTTCTGATGGTCAAGTCTGTTCCAATCTTTTCCAGGACCCACACATTTGTCTTTTTATCTTTCCATGACACCTGCAACAGCCTCCTGTATCACCATATTTCAAAGGCATCAACTCTCTTTCTGTCATTCTTTGTCATGGCCCAGGACTCACTTCCGTAAGTCGCAATAGAGAAGGAAGTTGCTTGAAGCAGACGAACCTTCAGACTGAGAGATAGGCCTCGGCTCTTCCAGATGTGAGACATATTCTGTACTGTTGATCTTGCCATTGCCATCCTTCTTCTTATCTCTGCGGGGCTCTCTCCTTTGTTAGTGATAATTGAACCCAAGTACTCAAACCGATTTACTACTTCAATCTTATTTCCAGCTACTGTAAAGTCAGTGTTATTATTATCTCTATCGACATCTCGGAAGTCAGGTTGTCAAAGCCAGGGGACTTGCCATCCTTCACTTGTTTCATTGCAAGCTCCACTTCCGATCTTAATGGAGGGGGCTCCATTTCATCACTTTCATCCCACTGAGTGCCAACTTGTTCCTGTGCAGCAAACAGCTTGGTACTGTACTGCACCCATCTTTCCTTGATGTCTTCATTCTCCGTCAGTGTTTTGCCATTTTCATCATTAATTACATCCAGTCTTGGGATTCTTTTCTATGTGATTTCTTTCACAATTGCAAATGCTGCCTTGGAGTTGTTCTTGTGACGCTCTAGGTCTTCACACTTTCCCTAGATGTAATTCCTTTTGTCCTCCTTCACACTACTTGTAACCGCCTTATTGAGTCTCGTCCATTTTCCTCTATTGTGTTTTGCTTTTGCCCTCTTCCTGTCATCAGCAATGTCGAAAGTCTGATTTGAGATCCATGGTTGTTTCTGCTTCCTTTTCTTTAGGATGTGATTCTTTGCTGCATTTTCAACTGTTTCTGTCATGTCTTCCCACAGCCCATTTGGTGTTTGCTCTGCTTCATCGTTTCTCAACAGCAGCTCAAACTTGTTCTTCAATTCCACTGATAATTGAGAAGGGAAATTTCAACATCATACCTAATTGTGGGAGCTGAATCACATTTCTTAGCTTTCAGTCTTAGTCTCAGTTTAGCCACAATCAGCTGATGATCGCTTCCACAGTCAGCACCTGGTCTTGTCTTGACGTTCTGTAGTGAAGTCCGTCATCTGTTCTTGACCATGAATTAGTCTATCTGGTTTCTGGCTCTGTCTCCCGGACTCATCCACGTCCACAGTCTTCTGGGATGATGCTCAAACCACGTGTTACCAATGATGAAGCTGTTCGCAACACACAATTCTTCCAGTCGATCTCCTCTTTCATTTCTGATGCCAAGACCATAATTGCCAATGTACTTAGATTTTCCCCTCGTTATACCAATCTTGGCATTCCAGTCACCCAATATTATAAGGAAATCTTTCCTAGGAATGCTGTCTACGACATCTTGTACCATCTCATAGAAATCAGTGGTTTCTTCCTCCGGTGCATCTGATGTTGGTGCATATACCTGAATTATGGAGATATTCATAGGATACCCTTATAATCTCACAGTCATAATTCTCTCGTTGATCAGGTTGTATCCAAAGACACATTTAGCTGTAGCCTTCTCTATGATGAATCCCACACCCCCTCGCTTCCTTCCACTCTCTTTTCCTGAAAAGATGATTGTATTTCCTTCGTCTGATGTAAATCTGCCTTGTCCAAGCCACCATGATTCAAATATTCCCAAAACCTTAATATCATTTATAGCCATTTCCTTCTCCACCATTTCCACCTTCCCATCTGACATACCACGCACGTTCCACGTGGCTACATTGATTGTTTTCCTTAGAGGGGTGCTGTTCTTTTCCATCATGGGATCTTCAAGAACAGAACTTCATACAAGAGGCTTTGATTCTCATCCATCATCACCCGCAAGCGTACTACGAGCAGTATACTCTCTCTTCCGCAGTAGCTCTTGACGTATCTTCCGGCCTGCGGGTTCCACCTTCCGATACCCACTTGATTTGTTGATTTTGTACTCTCATGGTGACAAACGCGACCAATTAATAATGGTGGGCGGTCAGATCCTTCCATCGCAGTACAGAAGCCAGAAGCATTAATGCCGACCTGCCCTCTGCTCCCCCGTAGCCACCGTTGTCCCAGGTTTGGATCCTCCGCAAACTACAGGTACTGTATCGCTGCTGCCCGGTGCAGGACGGGGTTTATTTGAAGGCGACCCAACCCGCCTTGTCATGTTTTCGTCATAGGGTTATGAGAGTTTTTCTAGAGCTAACAGCGTCACCTATTAGCTCCTCTCCTCTGGTAAGAACACCGGGATCAGACTAGCACCCCGCTGGAACCCAGCCAGTATTTCTACGGTCTCGGGGTATGATATAAGCTTAACATACTCTCCACCACTGTGGTTATTAGGGACTTTTAGATTTGCACGACGAGAACGTGGACTGCGACATGTGGAATCCTTTTAAGGCAATGTGACGGCCTTTTAAGGCACTGGCAGTGACGTCACATTGCCTTAAAAGGATGTCACACGAGCAGTTCACGTTCTCGTCGTGTATTCTTCGAGGACACATATTCCTCCTGTGTAGCCAACTGTGCCATATCACCATCTTGAAAAACAAATGTATTCAGAGCTGCTTTCGGTGACGTGACTTCCTTTTGAAAGGAAGTTGTATCATTTTTCAAATCTTTATAATCAATGAGATCTTCGCGACGTGCCTGTTTAAGCTTAGAAATGTCTAGTTTAAGTTAATCAATTTCTCTTTTAAGTGCAGAATTTTCTTTCTTAATTTCAGAAACATCATAACTGTCGATTTTTGAGGTGTTTGAAATGAACCTCTTTCTAACCTGAGATAACTCGTCAGGTGCTCGAGAACGAACTCCATCCTCATTGGAAGAGAGGCTCTTTGGACGCGATAATAATATCTCCTCCCCCTCATCATATTTTATTTCCTCCCATTCCATACCCATAGCATAAAACTCGTAATAACCGCTATCATCTCCTGCATTATTTGCAGGAGGTAGATAGATAACATTATCATCTAGGGAAGATAGGCTAAGGGGCAGAGAAATCTCCCCTTCTTCTTCAATGCTATCATCCTGAAGAGATGGATCAAAAAAACGAACTTCATCCTTATTGGAAGAGAGGCTCTTTGGACGAGACAGTATCTCCTCCCCCGCTTCATCTTTTATTTTCTCCCATTCCGTACCAATGGCAGAGAATTCCAGGGTTCTGATATCACCTCCTGCATCACCTGCAGGAGGTTGATATGTAACACTATCATTTAGTGAAGAGAGGCTATGGGGCGGAGAAGGGTCCTCTTCATCTACATAGCTAACATGCTGAAGAGATGGATCGCCACTTGGTGGAATGCAGATATCAGCGATGTCTTCTTTGGTCTTAGGAACCATTTGGTCCAGGACTTGAGCTCCATGACCTGTCCCTTCTGGAGTAGCTCCAGCAGTCTCTTCAGTGTTGATGCCTGGGCTTGGTGGAGGACCACCAAGGTTCTTGATGTCCAGTGGAGCCAGGTCTTGGGTAGGAAGTTCTTCTTCCAATGGATGGTCATCGAGTACCCTGTCAGGTTCCCTGGATGAATGAATTCTGTTTAAATAGTTTAATACGAAGGAAGATTTTCATTCTAAAATTTACCGTAGAAATGGTTACTTTATCAGCAATTAGTTCCGTTTCCACATCTAATTTAACTTTTCATAATCTTGAAGACGACAATTAAGGCTTTTAAGTTGGGCTCCCACTTAGCCAAGTTGTATTAGCGAGTTATAGCGAGTTGTGGTGAGTTGCCTCAAAGAGGCACTCGCAATAACTCGCGAACAGCTCTTCTTGTAACTCGGGATAACTTGCAAAAATTCGGTATGGCTTAGCGTAACTCCTTACATTCCACGACTCTCCTTGAAGTCGCGAGCAGTTCCAAAATTTTGAGCATGTTCAACATGTTCGCCGATTCGTTGTAATTTGAGGTGAACTCGCCTACACTCGTAATATACTCGCATTACTCGTAACAAGCTCGCGCTGCACTCTTTATAACTCGTAGCACCTCGCCACCTTATGAAGAGTGCAGCGCGAGCTTGTTACGAGTAATGCGAGTATATTGTGAGTGTAAATGGGTTCACCTCGAGTTGCAACGAATCAGTGAAATTTGGAACATGTTCAAAGTTTTGGAACTGCTCGCGACTCTAAGGAGAGTCGTGAAATGTCGGAGTTACGACGAGCCATACCGAGTTGTCGTGAATTATCCCGATTTACAAGAAGAGCTTTCACGAGTTATTGCGAGTGCCTCTTTCAGGCAACTCACCACAACTTGCCATAACTCGCTAATACAACTCGGCTAAGTGGGAGACTTGCTTTAGTTACGTGTCGGAATATATTTTTAAATGTAGACATTCTTTCCAACAACCCCGAGCCTCCCATTTGCAACAAAGTCATTGACATGACATGACATTACCTATAAACATGGTAAACAAGTAAGGTTAGTGGATATTCACAACATATGCGTGTGTCCATCTGGTTTAAGTGTGGGTATCAAATTTTGAACACCTAAAATTGTTGTATGACTCTTAAACAACACCTGAATGTACCTTGAATTCTCTGCAACACAACTGTTTGAGTGTTCGTCCATTTTCTTTATCCAGTGATTCATGGTAGTGCCAAGTTTTGATTTGTATCTCTCTAGAGTACTGTAAAGAAAGAAAAAGACAGCTTGTCAGTTATGAACAAAGAATATGAACAAATAGTCATACAAATACATGTAGCATGAAATCAAAAATATTCTTTGCAAACATCATTTTCGAGTCCATTGTGGCATGCTAAGGTTTTTTGTGCAGAATCTGAGTAATGATGGCCATTTCTTTAACCTGGGGTGGCCGAGCATCTTCAAAAGTGTGGGGGGGGGCACCAACCAAAGGTCACTTTTATTTTATGAGGTCGCAGTGCGAAAATGACATCTTATAGAAGAAAAAAATGAAATTTCTGATGAGCACAATCTAATTATGAAAGACTGGGAAATGTTCATGATAGACTGAAAAGACCTTTTGTAAGTAACATAAAGGGCACTTTTATTTTAAAGGGGGCAGTTATCAGAGGTGAAATTGGGTTCTTCTCACTTTTGAAAAAGGAACACTCGCCAGAGATGGAAAGGGGCACTTTTGAGAACAGAAAAGAAGCATCTGTCGAAGGAAAAAGGTCGCCTATCTAAATTTAATAAGGGCATTTATCAGATGTGAATTAATCTGTATTTTTAGAATGGAAAGCGGCTCATTAAAAAAAAGGAAAAGGAAATTACTTATCCAAAGGAAATAGTGTAATTATTAGAAAGCAAGCGGGGCGCGTGTCAAAATAAAAGGGGCACCTATCAGAGGTAGTGAAAATGGGGGGCAATTAAAAAAAAATGGGTTCTCGTTAAAAAATGAGAAAGGCACTTATCAAAAGGGAAAATGTGCACTTATTAAAAAGGAAAAGAGGCACGCGTCAAATTGAGAAGTGTTACTATCGGAGGTGAAAAAGGATTTATGAGAAAGGGAAAGGGCTCATTTGAAGAAGAAAAAGGGCCATATATCAGAAGGAAAAGGGTACTTATTAGAAAGAAATTATCAGAGGTGAAAAGGGGAATTACTGGCACCTGAATGGAGGCACTCACCAGAGATGAAAACAAAAAGAAAAGGGCACTTATTAGAAATGAAAAGGGACACGTGTCAAAGTAAAAAGGGCAATCATCAGAGGTAAAAAGGGAAATTACTGGCACCTGAACAGAGGCACTCACCAGAGATGAAAAAGGCCCTGATGAGCATATACAATAAACGCTTATTATAAAGGAAAAGGAGCATTTGTTACCTTAGACAGAAATCAGTTGTCTTTTTCATGCATTTGTGTTCCTTTCAATCTTAGGGGTAGTTGAGATTAATAATATCCTCCATGTCTTAGTAACTCTATTTTGTCGTTTCTATCTAGTGCAAGTGTGTGTTTACATGTGTGAATATCAGCGTGTAAGAGTGGGGCTGTTGGCTGTAAGCCCTCACCGGCCCAGCCCCAACAATTATTGATCATACATTAATTTTTTTTAAAGGTAGAGTTCTGGGGAAAGGTGAAAAATAATTTGTGAGCGTTATTGTTATTATGCAGTTGTGGAGGAACATGAAAGTGAAAAATGTTCCCTGAAATACATGGTTCTTCAAACGCCTTAATATTATAAATATGACAAGTAACAGCTTAAAAATGAGGCCCGATTTTTATGCCATATGTTTGTGTAGTCTCATATACAACGTTATGTGTACAGTGCTTGTTACTTTACCAAGACTGGGCCAAATTTCTTATCATGTTGATGACTCCAAAACCTTGCAGTACACACTTCATGATTAATCCAATCGCATGAACAGAACTCAATGTTATCTTTATAAGCGAGGCAAACAACCGTGCCTGGGTATACGGTTTCATTTTATTTTGCAGGACTCCGATTTGTGTTCTTGGAAGTTGGAGGTTGATTACATTTTGGAGGGGCCTTACGTGTACAGTATATTGAACCATCTATTAATTTTGTAACAATGAATGATTGAGTCCCCCCCCCCTCCTCCCCCCTCCAAAAAAAAAAGCACCAACAAAAAATTTTGTCATTTATTGTTAATCAATTTTGTTTTATATATTTATTATTTACTTGTTTTTATATTCATTTATATAAATAACTATTCAGTCATTCACTTTTGACATTCTAGTGTTACCCTTGGTTATTACACAAATAATACACAGCAGTGAGGGCATTTATAGTACGAATGCCGAGGGTGTTTGGACTCTTTTGAAGGTACCGAGTGTGGTTAATTTTACTAATGCCCGAAAAAATGATATGTATTATTTTTTTTTATAAGATTATGTTTTATTTGTTTTATAAAATGATGTCTTATATTAAACATGATTTTGATAATGACCGATCATTATCCAAATTACGCGTTAAGGCAAAAACAATGCCTATTCACGTGTACGCTTTCAACTAATCATTTGATTAGGATCTACGTCATCATCTTACTAAACAATCTATAATAATTCCACCCACTCACACACATTATTATTTTTTCTCTCTATTTTTTCCAATCTTGGCCCAACATCTATAAAAATTAATCTTTTCATCGCTCATCTCCCCTCATTTCATCTTTCAGTATTTTCCCCTGCCTTTCTACTCTTTCCAAAACAGTAAATAAATATTTTGTTCTCTCTCTCTCTCTCTCTCTAACCACACACGAGCACACCCACATAATTGGTTCTCTAAGTTTTTCAATCTTCGCTCAACATCTATAAAGATAATATTAATCGCTCATCTCCCTTCGTTTTATCTTTCAGTATTTCTCCCTTCCTTTCCACTCTTTCAAGAACAGCAAAAAAATCTTTCTCTCTCTCTCACCTTCCTCCTATCCCCTCACCTTCGTTCATCCAGCCTTTACATACACCTCTATTTCTCTCCTCTCCAATGTCTCTACCTTCTCAGTAACTCCCCCCCCCCCTCCCCTCTCTCATCCTACCTCTACATTACTATGCAATAGTCACTTTACAACGAATTCATGCATGTATTATGCTTCAACTAGAACTTACACAAAGAAATAACAACGATATTAGTAACACGGAATACCATAACATTATTATTAGTAATTTCAAAGACAATAATAGCCATACTACCAACAACAACAACAATAATAAACACAATTACAACTACTTTCAAAAAAGCCATTTCAATAACCCATTGCACGTCCCATATAATTCATATTCGAATTACTATTTCAAATGTTTCATTTCATAATGTGACGTACAAGGATCTTGAAATTGCATTCTATAGCATGATTTTCCGAAGCAATTGCGATCGTGTTAATAACAACAACAACAATAATAATAATAATAATAACAATAATGATAATGATAATAATAATAATAATTTATTATTGAGAATTATCTTGATAGTTCATGTTTACTGCCTCGCTCGGGTGACCACACTGATAGTTCATGTCTACTGCCTCGCTCGGGTGACCACACTACTTTACAGTGACAAACTTGACATTCACTTTCACGATTTGGTAACAAATTAACGTGTTTGCTGTTTTTGCTTGTTTCACTTTGTATATCATCTTATGTTAAAGTACCTCTGTAACATTGTTGAAGGTTGATGACAAAAATGCGTAATTTTTGTTTGAAATGTTACTTATTATATTCCTTCTACTGTACTTACCCTCTAACATGCAAACAATTCTGAAATTCCTCAAACCACAAAGATATTTATAGTTTTCTTTGAAGGCGTCACTGTGCGACACCCTCTAACAGTAAATTATCTCGACCGTTTTTCAATGAAAATAAGGCTTGTAAAAATCTTTCAACACTTAAATGTCTGGAATGGTAAATAGAGCCAATTCATTACTTTGTGGCAATTTACATTGGCCTAAAATGAAATTAAATTGTAATAATATAGTTGGGAGGATTAAGGAATCGATCAGATCAGTTTCCCCCAATTTTTATCAATAATACTCGTCTGTTTTCACTCAAACTTTCAGATTATCTTTAATTGTACCTCTATAATTGAAATCATATACCTTAGCACCAATTTCTCTCATCTGAACAATGTTACCAAGTCCCTTCAAGGCCTTCTTGCTCACCTATCATTATTGTTACGTCCTTCACCGTTGCAACCCCTTTAATCAAATATTAGTTTTTATTTAGGGGAACATATATTCTAAAAGCTAAGCTTTTTTAATAGGTTCCTCATAATGTCACCCTCCATAACCTACCATTCAACACTGTACACTTAATTTCGACGTCTTTACAAAGACTTGATTTTGTAATGTCATACTTGAGTATATTTTCATATAATATGTTCTTATTTTGTCATTTATGTGAATTGTTTCTGTTTTGTGAAATGTGAAACAAATAAACTTGAAAACATAAAATGTTACAATAATAAACTTGAAAACATAAAATGTTACAATAATAATAATAATGATAAAAATAATGATAACAATAATGATAATAGAATGAAATGAAAACAAATGTTCATGAGACCATAGGCCTATTGCACTAAGTACTATAATACTCAAGATTGAACCATGTAAACTTGAACTAGATTAAATTAACCACTTTTGAGTTAGATTGGAATTGTCACAAGCTTTTTCTTTACATCTAGATCGAGCTTCCATACCAAAAGTCTTAGCTGCTGTAGGAGGAGGAGGAGGAATCGCCAGATGGTGTGTATTCGGTTAAACTACAACACGGAACGTAATTATGTCGGACCATCATGAATCTTATCCAGAGAAACTCGCTACGACTTGTCTTTTAGTCTAAACTGTTGGTTCTCCTCCAATCACCAATTTGACTGAAGTTCATTCTCCTAGATGTTCTTGCAGTTCATAAGATCATATACGTGTCGGCTCCGATGTATTTTGACAAACTGTAGTCAAATTCGGCGTTTAAGTTCAGGAATATAAATTATGCATACTGGCGATGAGACATTATTCTGCAACAATGGCGGTCACATAAGTATATCCTTACACTTATCAGGAAACGAAGAATGATATTATGGCAAGAGGTTCCAAATGTTTTGTTTTCACCAAGCTACACAACGATGTCACGGTCTTCCCTTGTCCAATATAAGCGATTTTGAAATCACAAAATTGAAAGTCTGCATGATTGTCTAGTCGAAATGGAGCAAGCGTATACGACTTACCTCTGCTGACGAAGCTATGTGACGACAGTCTGTTCCGCTCCCGAGTAATGAATATTTTCCCGCCAAACTGCGGTATTTATACGCTTTCTGAGGATCCAAATTTCGATTTCAGGTTTCCCGCCCATATGCAAATTAGCATAGATATGCCCAAGCTCTAATGTAATTGGTCTAAACAGCCAGCTCATGAATTATGAATGTTTTATTTTGGCACGAATCCAATTGCTCAGGACTCAAGAGAACAGACATAAATAGCTTGGGGAATACCAGATAATGTAGGGTGGTCTGATATATCAGATAACGGATATGTATGTTAGGGACCTCGGAATCACTGTAACAAATAAACTTGATTTATGCTAAAATAATTAATGAGTTGGCTATTTTGACAAATCGAGTGTGAGTATTGGGGAAATATCTGGTAATTTGCATAATATTCAAATGTCAAGGCAGACAGAAACCGCAGAGTTGTCATTGATGCCCTCAAAAAGAGAATAAATACCGTCGAGTTTGGCGAAAGGGTACAAAGTATTCATTCTGAATCGGATCTTTTAGCACATGGAGATAGGAGGTTGGTGCTCTCACCTAAATAGTCCAACCTTTAGCTATTCTGGTATTTCGATGTGTACATACATAAGTACATAATATATATATAAATAAATGCACGTATTCTTTACGTATTCCTTCTTCACATAAAATGTTTCAGTTACTCAAACTGTTATTTAGTCTCTCTTTATTGCTGTCGAACTCGGTTACAATATTTTGTATTTTATTCGGGAAAATAAAATATACAAACTTTGCTTTTTTCTCTTTCATGCTATATGTCAATCAATGTTTTCATTAAGCATTCTCTTGTTAAATCTTGTGTATGAAACAACCTTGTTATGTGGTATGTGGAAGACAGTGGCGGATCCAGGGGGGGGGCCCGGGGGGCCCGGCCCCCCCCCTTGAGAAAAAAATCATGTAAAATCACGCGATTTTTAACCTTTTTTGGGGGTTGGGCCCCCCCCCCCCTAGCGCTCAAGGGGGGGTGCAAATTTTAAAATTTTCGAGGACCAAAAAAAAAAAATGTGCTCACTACCCCCCCCCCCCCCCCCCCCCCCACTGAGCGACTTTTCGGCTGGCTGAGTCGTTGCGATTTTTTTTTGGACTCAAAAAAAAAAAAAAAAATGTCCGCTTACCCCCCCCCCCCCCCCCCCCCCCCCCCCCACTGAGCGACTTTTCGGCCGGCACGATTTTCAAATTTTCGGGAGCAAAAAAAAAAAAAAAGTTGGGCCCCCTCCCCTAAGAAATCCTGGATCCGCGCCTGGTGGAAGAATAAAACAATCAAACACTAATTAATGACTAAATGTCTTTTTCAAAATATGACTAAGTAGGGTCATTTGTTTTGAGGACCTATAAGAATATGCTATCCATTCTATTTTCAGCATGACTCGAAAAAACAAAAAAGTGATTTAGGAGAAATCATTGTTTCATTCCATTTCAGTGCCCGTATAAAGGATTGATTTGCCAATTTGAGATTCCCATGACTGCAACTTTTAAATATTCATAACTTTCTTATTTGTTTTCCTGATTTCATTCGAAATTTCACTAATCTGTTTCTCTGATCTGTTTTCTTCTGTTTTCATTCAATTTAGCTTCTTACAAAGAGAGAAGGTTGTTGTATCCCAGTATATACTCGGTGTCATAACCAATGGTCAAGTGAAAAGAAAAATGATTTTGCTTCGGGGAATTGGGGATTAGGAGGGAGGGGGAGTAAAAGAGGGAAAAATTATCAATAATATGTGTTGCCTCAAATGTTGTGTGCCTTTCACTTTCGTTTTCTTTGTTATAGGCTACCCTATAGCACCGCCTCTGAAGAGTAGTATCAACTAATATCAAACAAATAAAATGTCACCTGGCTCTCTTTTGAGGATCACCGTAACCTCATTTAAGCAGCAAAATGATTTTCCTGCAAATCAATATTTTTCTTTGTATTATCACAATATCTATCGTGACATTGATCGTCAGTAAAAAAAAAAATGTTTGGAATTTTCTGGAAACAATATTATAGTCTTCCACCTAGACATGATAAAGGATACACGTTTACTTAATACATATTCCTTTTATTTTTGAAACAGTAAGCCTAGATAAGCAATACAATTTTGGTGCTTCTTATTTAAATTTGTAATTCAGATAGTGGCTTGGATTACATTCATGGTTCCTTTTTAAACCAAATCGTCATATTAAAATATGCCTGTAATATAGTCCGACAAGATGTTATCGAAGTTTGCTCACATGCAGATATAATTATGGTATCAATTTATGATTGAATTTGGGCTTAATTACAAGTTTTCAAAGAAGTTTATGTAATTCCAAGGTCAGATCGGTCAAGGTCAAACTCGTATTAGTCTGAAGATGCTTCCATCGTATTAAAAATGCATATTTACATACTAACCAGTCCATTATAGGCCTTGGCATAATTTTAAAAAGGTCTGCATCTATAGACTTAACGTCTGGAAAGGCGACGGGGAAACCCACATATCCACCATTCATAACCACTATGAACAGCAACGATTGAGTTGCCTGAGGACAAATCTGCGAGAGAACAGCCTTAAAACGATATTTTCAGCCTTCATAACCTCAGATTAAAGGTAAGAATTAAATGAGTTATTAATCAGTCTATAATTTGATTAGTTTTTACAATGAATTCAGATGAGAATATTTCATTGAACTTGATGCGTCATAATAATATATTATTGTTTATCAACGTACCGGGTACGTTTGTTACTATTGGAATATTGTTTTTTTCCTAACCCGGCGCCATTTTGATCGAGTGCGCAGATCAGATTGAACATACAAAAACTGGTTAACCAAAGCTTTCATTCAGATTCTGCTGATTAAACTCGAAGTTGCTATCATAATTAACTCGTTAAAAGGTGTTGGAGTAAAAACATGACGTTCAACATCTTTTCAATTCGACAAATTGTGCTTTTCTTGGTTTAAATACAGTCGGCACTATCACTATACACTAGTCTCTGCTAACATAATAAAGATTCGATGGTAACGAGCACAAGCAAATGTGCTAAAGAATATTCAAGTTGTGAATTCATATTTTCTATTTCATAAGTCATAATAATCTCCTCGGCTAAGACGTCATTATCTATTCATTTTTAATTTTATAGTGCTACTATATTTGACTATAGATATTTGACATCTACCTGTTGAATATTGCACAAGTTCACATACAAAGTTGGATGTTTCAAAACTGAATAATGCACACATAATACAAGGCAAACTTGGCCTCAAAACTGAAGATTATTTCCTTTGATACGATTGAAACGAAACATATTATTTTCTGTTTTTGACTGTAATTGACCCCACTAAATGGTTGGCTGCATTTATCATGTCGGTATCAAAAAAGGTCGAGAGGATTTATACATATCTCCAGTTTCTTGATAATTTGTGTCTTTAATGTTTAAAACAGAAAGGTAACTTTAAATTTATATATTTAAAACATATCTGTAATAAAGATGACTTCTCATGCCAATTGGAATAGTCATCAGAGGTGAAAACACACTTTAAGGGTGTTTTCACCTCTGAGGACTATTCAGTTAATGGTTTTAATGGAACAAAGCATAATGATATTTAACTTTCTGCAATATGGATAAACTTTGGTAAAATCTTCCAAGCTGTGTTCTAAGAGAACCAGATCATATTGCACGTTGAAATTAGTCATTACAGTGATAATTCATACATTTAAGAATTGATTATGAAGTATTAAGAAGTATTTATTTTTTGGCCCTTTGAAGTGAACGATTGTAAGGGCAATTCGACCTTTCCAACAAGTTAAATTGAATGAAGAAAACAAATTTCGAATGACATCAGACAAACAATAAGAAGTTATGAATATTTAAAAGTTGCAGTCATGGGAATCTCAAACTGGCAAATAAATCCCCTATAAGGAAACTGAAATGGAATTAAATAATGATTTCTCATGAAGCACTCTTTTTCCTGGAGGCCTGCTGAAAATAAAATATATAGCATATAGTCCTTGGTCCTCAAAACAAATGATACTATACTTAGTCATATTTTGAAAACGAAAATTTAGTCATTTGTATTTGTTTATTTGTTTTATTTCTAAATTCCACATGACAAGATTGTTTCATACATTAAGATTTAACAAGAGAATGCATAATGAAAACACTGATAGACATGTAACATGAAAGAGAACGAACAATGTGAAATATGGGGAACCTATTGAGAAGCAGAGTTTGTATATTATATTTTCCCGAATAAGATACAAAAAATTGTAAATGAATTCGGAAGCAATAAAGAAAGATGTAATAACAGTTTGAATCACTGATAATCCATTTTTAAATTCAGTTATATGAATACGTAAAGATAAGCATTCTCTGACATAAGATCACCCTATATCAAAATTTGGTATTCCCTAAGCTATTTATAAGTTTTCTACCGAGCTTTCGGATTTGTGCCAAAAGTAAAATATTCATAATTTATGGGCTGGCTGTCATTTTTTGCACTGCGACCTCACAAAATAAAACTGCCCCTTTTTTTTGTTAGTGCCCCCCCCCTTCCACTTTGGAAGATGCTCAATCGCCCCTCTGTTAAAGAAATTGCCATCATTACTCAGATAATGCACAACAAACTTTAGCATGCTACAATGGACCATGAAATGATGTTTGCAAAGAATATTTTAGATTTCATGGTATCTGTATAATTATATAGGCCGTTCTGTTCATATTCTTTTATTTATTCTTATTTGACAAATTGTCGTTTCCTTTCTTTACATTATAGATACAAATCCAAACTTGGCACTTTCATGAATCATTGGATGAACGAAATGGATGAACCCTCAAACAGTTGTGTTGCAGAGAATTCAAGGTACATCTTAAGCGGACCTTATTGCTTCATTATCCATTGTTTTATAAATTTGGCAAGACTTGGTTATTTCAGTGTCGTGATATAGGATAAACATTAATCAATTGTTGTTTACAGAGTCGTAAACAATGTTAGGTGTTCAAAATTTGATGCCCACACTTAAACCAGATGGACACACGCATGTGTTGTGAATATCCACCAACCTTACTTTTTACCATGTTTGTAGGTAATAATAGACCATGTCATGTCCATGACTTTGTTGCAAATGGAAGGGGTTGTTGGAAAGAAAAGGACGACGAAATAATAATGTTGCATGCTAAAATATTTGATGATTTTTGCTTTTGTATGGTTACCAAAAGACTCGAAACAGATTGCACAGATGTCATGCATTTCGAAATTACTTTAAAAAATGACACTTGTTTGAAATAGCCGGTTTTATTTTGAATGTCTACATTTAAACCCTATTTCAACATGTAACCCTTAATCGTCGTCTTCAAGATAATGACAATTAAAATCAGATGTGGAAACAGGAACTAATTTCTAATTATCTTGTTACCTGTTCTATATAATGCAACATAGGTATAAAGAAAACAAATTAAATGTCGAACATATTGTTTTTTAAGTAGGAAACAATTTTCACTACTTCATTCCTGAAAGGGAAGATGCAATCCGTATAGATATAAACACGATAAAGTAAGCATTCCTAGAGTCAATTTTAGAATGAAACTCTTCTTTCGTATTAATAAACTATATTTTAAATAAATTTCATTCATCCAGGGAACCTGACATGGTACTCGATGACCATCCCTTGGAAGGAGAACTTCCCACCCAAGACCAGGCTCCACTGGACATCAAGAACCTTGGTGATCCTCCTCCACCACGTCCAGACATTAACGTTGAAGAGACTGCTGGAGCTACTCCAGAAGGGACAGGTCCTGGAGCTCACTCCCAGGACCAAGAAGATATCGCTGATATCTGCATTCCACCAAGTGGCGATCCATCTCTTCAGGATGTTAGCTATGTAGAGGAAGAGGACCCTTCTCCGCCCCTTAGCCTCTCTTCCCGCATTGATAGCGTTACATATCCATCTCCTGCAGGTGATGCAGGAGGTGTAAGCAGTACCCAGGAATTCTCTGCCATTGGTATGGAATGGGAGAAAATAAAAGATGGAGAGGGGGAAGAGATATTGTCTCGTCCAAAGAGCCTCTCTTCCAAGGAGGATGACGTTCGTTCGTTCGATCCATCTCTTCAGGATGATAGCATTGAAGAGAGAGGGCAGATTTCTCTGCCCCTTAGCCTCTCTTCCCTAAATACATATCAACCTCCTGCAAATAATGCAGGAGGTGATAGCGGTACCCAGGAGTTCTATGCTATGGTTATGGAATGGGAGAAAATGAAATATGAAGAGGGGGAGGGGATATTATCTCGTGCAAAGAGCCTCTCTTCCAATAAGGATGAAGTTCGTTCCCGCGTATCTGACGATTTATCACAGGTCAGAAAGAGGTCCATTTTAAACGCCTCAAAAATCCATCAAATCAAAAAGACAAATGTCAGTCAGTTCGTAAGAGTGAATAACGACCGGAGGGAATACTATGAAATGTTTGAATCTATCAAAAGGGATATAAGTAACCTTCAAACAGAAGTTGTGTCACTCAAGACCGACAATTATAATGTAAAGAAAGAATATTCTGCACTTATGAGAGAAAATGTTCGACTTAAAATAGAAATGTCTAAGCTTAAACAGGCACGTCGCGAAGATCTCATTAATCATGAGGCTTTGATAAATGATACAACTTCCTTCCAAAAGGAAGTCATGTCACCAAAAGCAGCTCTGAATGCATCTGTTTTTCAGGATGATGATATGGCACAGTTGGCTACACAGGAGGAGTAGGAATCCTCGAAGAATAAAATGACCACAACGGTGGAGAGTATGTTAAGCTTATATCATACCAGTTTGTCAAAATAAATGAGAGTCGAGTTGTCAATAAATCTATAAATAATCAAGACAATGCAAATTGATTCGGTCGTTTTATTTCCAATATTATGAAGAGAAAGAGAGAGAGAGAGGGGGGGGAGAGACGGATAGACTGACACAGAGTTAGTGAGTTGGTTGTAAGGTGGAAATGATAGATTGATGGATTAAAAAGACTACTACTAATAGAGGGAGAGAATGAAAAAGAGAAGACTGAAAGGAAATATCGTCCTATCATGTCCAACGAGGACGTTGAAAAGGGAGAGAGAGAGAGAGTGGTGTTTTTGATTGTGTGTGTGTGTGTGTGCGTGTGTGCGTGTGTGTGTGTGTGTGTGTGTGTGTGTGTATTGCAAGCGAGAGAGAGAGAGAGAACAAGCTTGTTTCCAAATTCTAAAACTTATTTATTAAAGAGATGAGAAACATTTTTTTTTAATCAATACAAATTTGACAAATAAATATCAGAACGTTAATCGTAATGTTACACAGGCCTTATATGCCTGCGCCGGTTCAATTAATTAAGATTAGTAAACACGGAGATCCATTAAAATACATCAGTCTGAAACATATATTTTGTGCCAATGATTCCAAAGAGGTATTTATTAATATTCAGTGTCAAAGGTACACCGATAATAAATTCCCAGTGTGACAACTGGCATCTTTGATTTCAAACAACAATATTACAAAACAGCTACATGCAAAGCTTTATATTGTACAGGTATAAGAATGATATAGAAAGAGAAAAGTAAAATACACTGTACATTAGAAAAATATCAAGGAATAGAAGAAAAGAATAGATGTTCATATAAAGTACAAATGATAAAACACAAGTCGTTCGTCAGTAAGCACTGAATACATCGATCAGGCCGAGAGCGTTGCCTGAACAACGACAGCAGTCCCAACTCTTGTCCCGAGGGAAATGGAAGTGGAACCATGGTGGAACTCTGTTAAGAAACAAAATCAAGGCAGGTCTTAAAAAGCTGCGACATAGTAACTTCTGGGGGAAGTTACATCACACGTCTATCTGCCTTGAAGTCTAAACTTGCTCTCCTACTTAATCAATAATAATTCTCTTTTATATGCAATACAGCAATTCAACAAGAGTATTTATCGTCTCACAAGTAGTTATCGGGCTATCATTAAACTATCTAATGATGAGTACTTTACAATGACTGAAATAACTATAAATATGTCTGGCTTGTGGAAAGTAATATCTTAATTCATACACAGTCACAACCATCTTGTATCAAAGGTAAAGGGATAAACACATGAAAATATAATACAATGAGTTTCCAACGCAAGGAGAATCACACTAAACAATATCATACAATTAATTCAAATTGCATGAGGAACTTGTGATATCTCTATAATTTACTAGAATAGAACATGAATATACTTTTAGGAAGGTGGGTGTTAGCTTACCTGTTAAGAAACAAAATCAAGGCAGGTCTTAAAAAGCTGCGACATAGTAACTTCTGGGGGAAGTTACATCACACCGTCTATCGATCTGCCTTGAAGTCTAAACTTGCTCTCAACGAGAAAGCCAATCTTCTTCCCAAACCAGGCAAACAACCCCACTATTCCCTATCCCTAAGACAAAGGAGTACCAGCAAATGTATCCATTGGTCATTCATGAATTATGTACTCTACGAATAAAGGAAGTGGTCTGGGTTTAAGACATAAACAAGGCCTATAGAATATAGGTCTCTTTGTTCCCATCTCTTTGTTTCACCAGTGGCATATACCAGAGAGGTGATCTTAATAGAAACATAGTTTAAAGGTACAATTTAAATAGGGGTTCAACAATTTAAAGTAATATAAGCTTACTCAAAAATAGAATATAGGTTTACTACAAAAAATAGAATATACCTTAATAAACAGGGTCTGACAGTAATATGACAATGAAACATAAATACAGCAGGAATGCAGGCAGTCACAATTTTTTTTTTAATATCAAACCTCCATTAAGCAAAAATGAGTTACCAGTTAGTATTGTTCTTTGGCTTTACGGTATTCAAGATCTTTAGTTCTAGCACTATAAGCTTTAGAACCTTGAAAACTGGGGAATTCTTTTTGAAACGTGCACATATAAATATAATATTTAATCAGAAGAAACAAATATGTTAGATTTATCTTGGTCATGACCCCTATGTGTTTGTCACATAGTTATAGACATGTATAATCAGAAGCACTGTATTTGACAATCGAGATATTTGCCTTGATTTAATTGGTTTTAAATTGGTTTTAAATCAAGGGGGCACATTACCCTATCGACCCTCCAATAATTAATTACCCTGGGTATTTCTACCCGAAATTCCATTTAATCTGCCAATCGAGCTCTGATAGGTGCAAAGCGCATGCGTAAAAGTCGCGCTACCACTGTGACCAGTGGCGTAGACAGGTTTGTACACCTGGGGGGATGACTCAGGGGCGGATCTAGCTTTTTGCTAAGGGGGGGGGGGTTGACCAAAATATTGACGATGCGGAGCATCGTCCACGAGCCGCGAAGCGGCGAGCCGATTTTTTTGGGGGTGTTTATTTGAACCCCGTAAGTGATGTTTTCCTGGCATCTATTAACACAATGGAGACCATAAAAAGCAGTGCATGATAACGTCTTTTTAAATCAAGTAACAGTTAAATACACAGTTATATCCAGAGTTATCATGTGTTTGGTTAAGTTACCAGGTGAGTTGAATATCTTCTCACAATATTTGCACTTGAAAGGGTTTCTCTCCAGTGTGCGTTCTTTTTTCTTTCTTTTTTTCTTTTTTTTTCTTCTTTTTTTCCCCTTTTTTTTTGTTTGTTTTTTGGGCCGCCCAAGGGGGGGGGGGGTTAAACCCCCTAAACCCCCCCCCCCCCCCGTAGATCCGCGCCTGTTTAATCTTGTGGTTATCTTGTGGTTTCCAAACCACAAGATAACCACAAAATACTTGTAAGATTTTCTTTTTTTTACCGTCTGAATTGGCTTTCACCGTGTGAATGCGGCTAATAACAATAAACACAATTACAATAATGATGAGGATTATTATTATCATCATCATAATTATTATTATTATTAATATTATAATTGTTATCATTATTATTATTACTATTATTATCATCATTATGACTTATTAAGTAAGCAAATATCATTCCCCAAAACCTGGGGGGGGGGAATGATTGTACATGCCATCCCCCCCCCCCCCCACCTTGTGAGGTGGGGGGATGCATCCCCCTCATCCCCCCCCCCCCCCCCCCCGTTGTCTACGCCCCTGCGACCTCATGATGCTACGCTAGGCATATCCACGCTCTAGCTTTCACTGGGTAGAGATTTACTGCGTTCTGATTGGCTTAAAGTTTTCCTCGATGACGACATAATGGTTGGTATGGGTGCGCGTTAAATGGTCTCTTTAGACAACAAACCGTTGCGCTTTGTGTTCAGTTTTGATCTAGCTTCCGAGTGCACATGTTGCTTCTTCTGAAGTGCTTTCGAAACTTTCTTCATTGAATCAGCGGATTCAATCACTTTCTTCAAGAGAGATTTCTCCCGAGATTTCTACTTTGTTATCAGGTAATTCAGTCAAAATTCCCTCTTTTCCACACACTAATGGATTGGAATAAGCTGAATAGTAATATATAGTTACCATAAAATTCCAATTCTCATACATTTTATATCATAGGTGTTGTGTGTATTTTATCCAAAGGCCAAAGTTACGCGAATTTAATGATATACCTAATTCAAGTTTAAATCCAGTATGACTGGTAGGCCTAAGCCAAATTAAGAAAAATTATGTACGGACAAAAAATCAAAGAAATATGGATTAAATAAATTTGATCGAATATTTGAGAACCGTTGCTTAAAAAAATAAAGATTCATTCCAAAACTGAATATTAATCTGTTCGTAGATAAATCGTAAAGTCTCTGACAATGGTAGACATCGGCATGTCAGCTCAGAGAAAGCGGAGGGCTCAACGGATGGCAAATCGCCGTCAAAGACTAGCCCTGGGACCAGTGTCCGACCACGGGGATGAGATCCTTCAAGCTATTGAGATAGTCAAAGCCGTACTGGTCAAAGCTAAGCAAGAAGCCCAAGCTTACCCCGGCGGAGACTTCCCCGAGGAGTCGAAAGACCAGCAAACCGACTCTTCTGCAATCTCAACGTTCATCCCAAAACAGAGGTGCAGCAAATATTTATCTCTTCCCTCCCTTCTAAACATGTAAATTCGGAATTCAATTTGTTTATGATACATAAATGAATTACCGTCGAGTAGAAGTGCTGTGATTAAGAATAATGATGCCCACAATATTTGAAAGCCATCATGCATATTGATGAGTAAAAAGATCTCAATACATTTTACATGAAATGAATTCGATGACCATGCACTTAAGGATCTTCAAGTGCCTTATTGTCCACCCTTAACACACTAATATTCATTTTAAAAGAGAAACCTTTTGATTTTGTGGGCATTTATTTATAACCTTTTAGTTTAAAATTTATTGTCTCTTTTTTCATAACAGTTATACTCTTGAGCCAGAGATATCGGCCCATCAGAACAAGAGTGTTGATGACGAGGTCATCCACATGCTGCAACCTAAGGTCTCATGTCAGACTCTCATACTCGATGACCTCGTGACCTTTGACATGGGATGGACTGTAAAGGTATGAAAGTCAAAGTTCTTTTTTTTGTAATAGAAAAGTTGCATCATGATCCGTGATGGCCTAAAGAGAGAGGTAGAGGGGAAGATTTCTTAGCAAGAACCGATATATCCACTGAAACAATGGATGGACTTAGTCATTTTTAAAGTCCTCTTTAAAAGAATCCCTCAGAAGATCTGGAGAGTAAGCTCAGTGGCTGCCGGGCTCACGATCAATTGGGCAAAAAGAATTTCCGTTTCGGTTTAATAAAATTTGGAGTGGACTATTAGGCTATTATTATTATTATTATTATTAAAAGATTTTGGGAAACAATATTAATTTTCATCCCTTCTCAGCGATGTTGGAAAACTGATGACAAGCACATGGAATTTACTGCTCTCTTATATAAAGTTTTGATCATAAGAAGCTTGCTTTAAATTTCAATATTCTTTTTTCTTTTCTTCCCAGAGCATCATTACGCTCAAAGAAATTGGAAGGGGTAGCTATGGTCGGGTGGTGATAGCACGTCATCGTTCCACAGGCGTTCCTCTTGCCATCAAAGAGCCGTCATGGTCAGACGACTTCGCCTCGCCTGGTGAAATGGTTGAAGAACTCAAGGCAACCAGGACCAGAGCAACAAAGGAGGCAATGATCCAACAGTTGATGTCAGGCAGCCCTTACTTTCCCAAGTTCTGGGGTACCCTTGATCTCGGTAACGAACTCTGCCAGGCCGTCGAGTTCGTGGGGTGTAAGAAGACGGGTACCGGCTACCCTCTTCACGAACCGCCATCGCTGTCGATGTGCAACGTTGTCAAGATCGCAGAGGACATCATCCGAGGGCGTGATGGAGTTCCATGATCATGGACTTCTCCATAATGACCTCAAGAACGATAACGTGCTACTGGAAAAACGCGGCAAGCGATACAACGCCGTCATCATCGACTAATTCGGGATGGCAAGTACGATCACCGCCCCAGCGAAAATGGTCGGAGTTCCCAAAGAACTCAAAATGGCGTATGTACATGGAGGAGAGGCAGACTATATAGCACCTGAGGTTGTTTTGGATGAGCAGCCAACATCCATCGCTTCAGATGTGTTTTCAGTCGGCCGTATCCTCTCCGATATGGGAGAGATATTTGGAGGTAAAACCGAATTTCATACATACTGTAAGTTCGCAATTATACTTATCTTTTTCATAAAAAGAGATATAGGTTTACGAAAAAATTCATGTGCATTATTCTAATCCTTTGTAAGAAAGCTGCTCGGTCTGAATAAATTTCCTCACAGTTCTATTTCTATACAATTTCAAGATGGCGCTGTATCGTAGGGGCTGCAAGCACATCCAGCTTTGAAGTTCATATCTAAATTATGTTAATAATTAAGCAGTATATGAAGTATAGAATAGTGGCAAAATATACTGTAACGCCACTTTTCTTTTCTATTTTCTATTTCTTTCTTTCTGCAGGTCACCGTTCTCCCGCAGTTCGAGAACTGTCCAAGCTAGGAGCTCAGTGCATGGCTGATAATCCTGACCATCGCCCTAGCCTCGATACCATCCAAAGTCAAATCACCAAACTCCATCGACCCAGTAGATGGAGGCGTGTCAAGCGATGGGTTGCTAAGAAACTGCATCTACGTCGAAAGTAATCTGGAAATAAAAACATTTCGGGAAAAAAATTATTGTAGCTTTCATTGAAATAAATCATATCATTAAACAAAAAATATTTGTGTGTGCATTTGTTTTTCAAAAATACTTATCTTGATGAACGATATAAAGACAGAGAAAAGAGAGATAGGGTAAAGGCAGAAAGAGAGACTTGAAGTGAGAGATTTTTTTTTGTTTGTTTTGTAGCATTTTTTCATTGTATTCATCCAGTACAAAATATATTTAAAAAACATACAGCTTCATTGATTAACATAACATATCAAAATATAAAGAAAATTGTACATCCCTCGAAAAATACATAAGATAGTTTAATACACAGTTCATAATGTTTTCAAATTAATTATACTGAATGAATATTATAAATCAAAGCCTTACGCACAGACAGACACACCACACACGCTCACATACTCAGACACACATACAAACTTGCATATCCCCTCCCCCCCCCCCCCCCCCCATTCATTACAAAGTTCAACAAATCCCCCCTCCCTTCCCGAGCATTCACATCTACACATTTGTTGGAAATCCTGTCTCTTCCTTTTCCTTATGACAATTTTTGAGTCCGAGTCTGAGATAGGGAGTGACAATCGATATACAGAGAGAGAGAGAGACAGAGAGAGACAGAGAGGGAGAGAGAGACAGACAGAGAGGGAGAGAGAGAGAGAGAGAGAGAGAGAGAGAGAGAGAGAGACATGTACCGATAGCTATTATTTTTTATCATGTATCCTTGTATCTTACAGTATGAAATTTCATTTGCCAGAAAATTAATCAAGGTGTTTGAAATTCACAGAATTTAAAAGTTCCACTTGACGCTATCTGAATGTAGCTAATTTTACGAATGACCTTTCTGATGACATTGTTGAGGCATCATCAGTCAAGAAGGGCGTGATATGAAAGAAAGTATAGTGTTACGATGGAGAGAGTGAAGGGTGTGGTATGAAAAGAGGACCAATAATGTGATGGAGTGAGAGAAGGATGTGGTATAAAAGATCCACACCCTTCAATCTACATCATAACACTGGTCCTCTCTTTCATACCACACCCTTCTCTCTCCATCATAACACTGGTTCTCTCTTTCATACCACACCCTTCTTTCTCCATCATAACACCGGTCCTCTCTTTCATACCACACCCTTCTTTCTCCATCATAACACTGGTCCTCTTTCTTACCACACCCTTCTCTCTCCATCATAACATTGGTCCTTTCTTTCATACCACACCCTTCTCTCTCCATCATAACACTGGTCCTCTCTTTCATACCACACCCTTTTCTCTCCATCATATCCCAGCACTTGTCCTCTTTTTCCTACAACACTAGTCCTTTCTTTCATACCACACTCTCCTCTCTCCATCACAACACTTGTCCTCTTTTTCATACAACACTGTTCCTCTATTTCATACCACACCCCCTCTCTCCATCATAACACTGGTCCACTCTTTCATACCACACCCTTATCTCTCCATCACAGCACTGGCCGTCTCTTTATACAACACTGTTCCTCTATTTCATACCATACCCTTCTCATCGTACTCCTGGTCTTTTCTTTCATACTGCACTCTCCTTTCTCTTCCACAACACTGTTTCCTCCTTTATATCACACCCATCTCTCTTAAAAACAGAAACAAAATCATCTTCCCCTTCTTCCATGGACACATTGAAAGAAATACATTATGCAAATCATATCCGATTCTTCACAGAAATCTTGACAAATAATTCAAAAGAAACAAAGTTTTTTGGCATGTAATATCATTTTATTTACATTACAATGCCTGGTGCATCCATGGTCTTCTGATGCTGATATCCCAAAATCTGTGAACAAGACCAAAAAAAAACGAGAGAAAACAGGAATTAATTTTCCAATGTTCATCACAACAACTATAAAAGTTAATTATAGTATAGAAATGGTAGTTATTCCTAATTGTTTCTTTTCTGCATAACCACTTTCTTCACCTTGAAGTGAAGATGACAAAATATGGGCTTGTATTAAATTAAAGAAAAGGTGGAATCATCAATGTATCTGGTCTGTCGGCACAAGACTACATGGCCGTCAGACAGCATGGGTAGTCTTGCTTCTAGGACCGGATTGGTATTACTCTTAGCCATTTGTTTGGACTCCAAATGACCATAGAACAGGTCACATGATGTGGCAGAAACATGGCTAGACCTGTGTGTAATCTACCTTGTAACTAACGATAACCAAAGAACAACCCTTTTGTGAACTTAAAATCTTGAATACTTTATGGTCCTTATATGACACAAAGAGCCTGAGCCTTTTGGGGGAGATTTTTCTCAGATTCCTATATAGTCTTCCCAGACTGTTTTTTTTTGTTTAAAGTAATAATTTTTTAGGATAGTGTGAAAGTATTACGAGGCAAGTCCAAGGTATTTTGTCCCATTCATACCACATCAAAGTCTTTGGTATTTCTGATAATCGTAAAGTTGATATTCATAGTACTACTAAGTACTACCACTACCAGAGTTTGAATCAGAACAAAGATCATTCAATTGAAATTTCATTTTATGTCAATTCATAATTCCATTACACACCTCGTTTATAATTTATAATCTTGGGAAATACCTTGGACCTGCCAAATAAAAATAATATATATATATCTATCTATCTATTTGTTGATAATTTAACAGCAATCATAACCACCCATGTACAGTGGCTCAAGGTGCTCCAATATCACCAGACCTGCCAACCTCTGGAGTTCAAAAACTGTATTCTTTAATCCCAAAAGTTGTATTTTAATGACAAAAGTTGTATTCTTTAAAGCACCAAGTACTGTTACGCGAATCAATGCCTCTTATAGTTTGTACATACAGCAAGAATTTTTTGTATGGATCATTGGTTGAATATGCATGATCTCGTCACGACTGGTGTGTTCGATGAACCAATTAACATCCCCAAATTGCCGATGTGAGATACTTGTAGGATACTTTACAGGACAGAATGGGTATTTTACCATAGAAAATGGCACACACACAATAAAAAAATATTAAAAAAAAAAAAAAAAAAAAAAAAAAAAATTATTGAGGAAAATCGTACTGTCGTATTTGCTTCTAAAAATTGTGCGAAGTACGACTAAATCGTACTGGTTGGCAGGTCTGTATCACCACCCTCCCTCCACCCTCCCAAATTTGGTATTCCAGAAATTGCTTCATTTCAAGTACCCATTTTAACACTTTGGTGGAAGTGTGTAGCGCCACTCACCATGTTTACGAGAGAGAAGTTGTAGCTGTTCACATCATTGGCTGCTGCTGGGGAGGGGGGCCTGGCTGCTGGGCAACTGGGGCTGCACCTGGCATGGGTTGCTGTTGTGGGGCAGGAGGCTGCTGGCCAGGCTGGGGCTGCTGCTGTTGCTGCTGCTGCTGGCCGGGCTGATCCATCGGCTTGGCGGCTCCCTGAAGAAAAACAGAATTTGACAAGGTTAAATTGTGATATTCATAACAAGTTTTCTGTTCTTAAAGGGCAATCCAACCCTTGTAATAAGTTGAATTGTATGAAAGCAGAAACAAAAACAGAAACAGAATGGGAAAAGTTTTATATGAATCGGACCACTAGTAAGGAAATTCTGAATGTTTGAAATATGAGATAACCAAGTCTATGCGGATCTCAAATTGTAATTTGGTTAGTGGATTGAGACGTAGGACGTGGATAACTCTCCTATTTGCCGTATACAAATATATCACTAATTTCTGTTTTTCTCGTAACTTCCTTCTCCCTCGGGGCACTACTCAAAATATATTATAGATAGCATATTATTATAGTTCCTCTAAAAACAAAAGACCCTCCTGAGCCATGAAGTTTGGAAAATTAAAATTTTAGTCATTTTATATGTTGGAACAGATGGGGAAAGTAGTCAGGCATTGCTTTAGCCGATTTGAAGTGCCCATACGTAAAGTGATTACAACTTTAAAAAATTCATAAATTTCTTAATTTAGTCCGATTTTATTGAAACTTTCATCAGTTTGCTCCTCTGATTTTGTTTAGAGTAGTTGTCTATTCTTGGTAATTTGGACCCTGGGTAGAACACAGCTATTATATAAATGGCTCTGAAAAGAGCAATCCATCTGTATTCATTTTTAACTAATCGATTCATACATTTTTTATATTTGTTTATATTTGTGTGAATCGATTCATACATTTGTTCATAATCATAGGTATTTTTGTATGGAGTTGGGCTAACTCGGACCCGGAGACAACTCGGGTTTAGGGTCAAATGTCCCAAAATAACTGTTTTTGCAGTTAGCCCTGATCCGTTTGTATATATATGATTTTGTTGTCGTTGTAAAACCGACCAACAGACCAACAAACCACCAGACTTACCTTCTGTTCGGACCATGGCTGAGAGGGTACTTCCTCCTCCTTGGGTTCTGAGATGCTGATGACATCAGGGAGTGGTTTCTTGGGTCCAGTCTTACCGGTCACATCGAAGGGACGCATGATCTTCACCTTGATCCCAAGCACACCTACAAATACACACATTTTTTTATTGTGGAAGGTATTATTTCAAGTCAGATTTGTCTCTTATAATTTCAAAGCCAATTATAACGTTTACTTTAAAGTTGCTCAAGCGTGGGTACAAAGAGGGCAGCACAAGGACGTACGCACGGGAGCGTAATACCCATTGGCTCAGTGTTATGCCGTGATCGCCAAGTTGCCTACTTCACGGACGACTATATACCCACGCATGAACATCTTTAAAGTCCAAGGGAAAACTGATACTTCACTGCTGTAAGCAACGGTTTGAGCTCTACACTGAACAGTCTTTTCCCCACCTAATATAATATTGATAAACTTCTCTGTTGCCAAAACTTTTGCCTTCTCTTAGGGTAGTCAGTAGTGGCTCTCAAAAAAATGCATTCAATTTCATGACAATGTATGGATATATACTTTCTGGAGAAAAGTTTTTTTAAGTAGTAGATAGTCTACATCATTGAACATTTTCATCTCTATTACTTCAAGGAGTTTAAATAATTCAATCAAACATTAAGCGTAAAAGCCTAAACCCATGGTGAGATTAGAGAGACTGCAGTGAGATGAAGGACGATAAAATAAATATGCTACCGAAAACTGCTAATGATAAATTACTTTGAATGACCATTTCATAATTTCAACACAGCAGCTTACAATACCAATACCCAACCCTAAACCCATCCTCAAACAAAATCATATCCCCAACCTTACATCTTTGATGAAATAAAGCGTAGAGAAAATGTCTGATCACTGCTTCAAAGAATCAACGATCTCCTGAGCTTACCCTGCCTCAACATGACGTGACGGATGGCCACATCGACGTAGTCCTTGACTGGAGCACCACTGTGGATCATGAGACCGTCCACAAACTTCATGGACTTGGCCCTCTGTCCACGCAGCTTGCCAGAGACCACCACCTCGCAGCCCTTGGCGCCACTCTCCATGATGAAGCGCAGGACTCCGTAGCAGGCCCTCCTGACGGCAAGACCTCCGATCAGCTTGTAGCGGAGGGACTCGCACTGGGCGATGGCACAGAGACCACGGGTGGCAACCTTCTCAGCATACAGCTATATTGAAAAATACAAAGATGGGAGAATTTCATGAAAATTTCTTCACATCTGAGGGTCGTCTAAAGAAGGAGAGGAAGGAATAAAGCCACGACTCTGTAGGAAGAATCTGAAATTATGACCATCAACAACATTATTACCTGAAGTGGTTTACAGATACAATTACTACTGAAACTATAAGTTAAAATAAAAATTGTAAGGAACAAACATGTCTAATGAAAATTTTAAATGAAGACCACTACTTAGTTATGTTATGCAAATAAACAAATTTAAGAATCTCAACTTAATTTTTTTCTTTCTGTAATCAATAATAGGGCATGCATCATTGAAACCATGACAATGAAAGTTTGGTAGTAAATACAAGTACACCTGTACTAGAGTGTGGAGTGAACTTCATTTTTTTAAAGCTCCATAAGCAGTTAATGACTATCATACCTCAACAGTATTCTCTGCGAAGTTGAACCTCTTCTGCACAACAGCAGTGAGCTCCCTGATGCGCCTGCCCTTCTCCCCAAGGACACTCTGGGTGCGAGTTGCCAGGATGATGATCTCGGTCCTGGTAGGGGTCACACGGACCTCCACACCGCTGTAACCATCCTCGGCTAGTTCACGGGTCAAGAACTCGTTCAGTTCAGCGCGGAACACGCCATCTGCGACGAACTGCATGGAAAAATAACATACTTGCAATGGTAAATTTATCAAATGTCATCATGTACAGCCGTTTAAAAGGTAATTCAAAGTTGGTAGAAACGTAAGCGAGCAATTACAAGGAGCCGTTTTCTCTCTTTTTTTAAAGTTTCAAAACCATCATCAATGTATCTGGTCTGTCGGCACAAGACTACATGGCTGTCAGACAGCACGGGTAGTCTTGCTTCTAGGACCGGATTGGTATTACTCTTAGCCATTTGTTTGGACTCCAAATGACCATGTTATAGGTCACATGATGTGGCAGAAACATGGCTAGACCCTTGTGTAATCTACGTTGTAACTCGCGATAACCAAAGAACAACTCTTTTGTGTACTTAAATGCATAATGTACCTAAGATGACACAAAGACTTGCCAAACTTTGATATTGTGAAGTTTAATCTGATTTCACAGTATTTTTGAAAGATACTTTAAACTTTCAGTTTTTAGATTTTTGTTTGTTTTGGTAGACAAGACGTAGACCTCTAGATCTAGTAATAATCAAGCAGCTTAGTCGAAGGCAGCATTTTCCTTTGCGGAAGTAAAATATATTCACCATACAATTGCATACCGTACCGCATACTACGAAGGGGTGCGGACGTGCGTGAAGTTATCGACTGTATTAATCGACTTCACGCACCCTGGCCCTCCGTCGGTACGGTACTGTATGCAATTGTATTGTAATTGTGCAGCGGTTTGCTGTGAAACCTGTGAGTGTGAATTTACTGTTTTTGTTTTTAGGAAAAATACTCCAAAACAGAAAAGAAAATCGACACGGAAAAGGTTTTTGGGTAAAAAATGGGGCGATACAAAAGAACACTAGCGCCTGGTTCCCACGTCCTATGGTCACAATTAATGACAGAAGCAAACCATGTAGACGCTACGGTGTAGTTTCATTTCATTCCATTCCATTCCATTCCACTGTTAATATGCCTTGGACTCAGTGCAGTGGGCAGTTTGCAATTGCACTTTTTGTAGTTGGTGTCACATTTCAATATTTCATCAGGTTCATTCATTCGCCAACGCAACGTCAGCATACAATATGGCTCATTAACCTCATTTAATGATCATAGTTTTTACACAAACATGTCAACGAATTTATCATACAACTACGATATTGATAAAATGTCAGGGTTTATTTTCAGACATATTGACGTCTCATAATATCAGAAGATCATCTCTATATTTGATACGCTACAGGGCTAAATTGCGTGAAGAGTATGGACTACGGTTTTCATTACACATTTAACGCACGGAAGACCCCATTTCAATCGTGCAGTATCTTTTTAACAGATTATAATCTGCAGAACCTGAATAATTTGTCATACAATCACATATCTCATCTATCCCAAAAAGTTGTTTTTGAACGAAAATTATAGCCTCGGTAAGCATAAATAGTCAAATACTGCTATTCACCTTCCTCTTCTTTGATATCTGAGTAGCCATTTTGGGGGCTCGAATCGAAAAGAAAGATTGTGAGAAAATTGTCGTAGATGGCGCTAAATAAGAGCTGAGCCCGAGAGGCGAGTGTAGCTGCTTTCAAATATTGCAAAATGGATTAGGAAATGGTTCTATTATTTTCTCTCCCCCCCCCCCCCCACCCGCCTCTCTTCCCTTCCCGCCCTATTATCTCCCCACAATTATTACAAAAAATAAATATACAAAATGTTCTATTTGTGTTGGAATTGACAATCAATCTATCCCGCCGGCCTCCTTTTGAGTAGATTATTATGAAAAGAAAACGCAACTGAATCGATCTACTCCTCGAAAAAGTTTCATAGAAAAAGATGAGGCTTTATTTATTTATTTATTTATTTTGTTTTATTTACCCAGGGTAACCCCATCAGTGAGTAAAACACTGTTATACTCGGGGGCCCTTTCGTCTAGTGTATCAAAAGAAATTAAGATTATTTAGTAAATTTACCGACTTTTCTTTGTTAGGGGAGGGGTATTTTTCTTGATTTT
This sequence comes from Strongylocentrotus droebachiensis, assembly GCA_035222895.1. NCBI lineage: Eukaryota > Metazoa > Echinodermata > Echinoidea > Camarodonta > Strongylocentrotidae > Strongylocentrotus > Strongylocentrotus droebachiensis. The sequence continues at coordinate 189,339 of JAVYIG010001708.1, read as the reverse complement.
TTACCTAATAATTTTCACTTTTTATATGGTAAAAACTTTTTAATTTTCTGTTTAAATTTCTTTTTATTATTTCTCTTTAATCCTGAATCGACCTCCAAAGCTAAATTGAACTTTAAATCGACCAACCAACCTGCAAGAAATCAATTATATTAATAATTAAATCAATGAATTGAAAAAATAACCAAATTAATCGATTCTTTGATAGATTATCCACGCTTTATTTTGCTTCAACACTTCATATTCCATTTAATATCTGATACCTCTTTTTTTACGTAATTTTGCTCTTTAAAAAAAAAAACACGACTTGGGGGAAATAAACTATATAGGGCACCCTCGTCTCCATGCAAGAAAGGCATCTTGTAACAGACCATTTGTTATTATCTGACCCCTAACGCATAATGTCGCTTGGCAATTAAGACATCAATCTACCTTTGCCACTCTCCACCCGGGTGAAATGGGTACAGGCTTGTAAGAAAGAGCCTTGCATGCTGTGAGCACTGAAAATTGGTAGCCTCGCAGACGTAGTGCTGGAGTAGTGCGCCTTTTCTACTTAAAAAAGCAACTGACTTTCAATAGATGCAAAAAAAAATCAGACAAACCAATCAAAACAAGTTTGAGCAAAATCGGATAACTATAGGAAAGTTATTAATTTTTGATGACATGAATTTTTTTGAAAATCACAAAAACAAATTGGCAACTCACGCAATTGCCTCACTATCCACCAATTGTTTTCTTTATATACATAATATAAATAATAGTAATGTGTTTTTATGTAGATGCACTAATATAGAGTAATTTGTTTCAGTTAAATCATGACAAATGTGAATTTTACTAAACTTGTTATATAAAATTCAATGATTATATAAATATACAATATATTCAATAAAAATTCTTCATAGTTCATAAAATATTTTGTGAAATGTCATGCACGCAATATGATACAAATCATATAACCTGGGCAAAGGCATGGGGAAATCAAGTTTAGGGGGATAAAAAGGGAATGGGATACAAACAAATAGAGCAATTGATAAATAGTGAGGCACTGATGTCACAAACTGATAACCAATTTGGCAATTTGTGTATTCTAAGCTTCATACGTTTTCATACTTTAAAAAAAAATCAAAACTTCAATTTTTGGGGCTCTTTTTTCTCTTGTTTTTCTGCATCTATATAAAGCAAATTATTTTTGGACTTAGCCCCAATATTGCCGTTATAATTATTATAGTTATACTCCAATTTTCCACATTTAATTAATGGCTTATTTCTCTAAAAGAATTTGCTCCAAACTTGATGACAACGAATTTGTATTCCCTGCTACATATTAGTAACTTTTAAGTTACTTTTAAGTTATCGAATCCTACAGAATTACTTTCATTTCTAACATAACTTATTAATTGGTAAGGCCTTGCCTGTAAATAAATGAAGTGAACAATATAAACTGCTACAACACAAAGCTTATAAAATGAAAAGATTTCACACATCTTTAATAATAAAACATGAAGATTCTATCTTTATTGCATCACATTCACAATACATGAGGGTTAACAAATGCACAACAATAATAAATAACATGAAGACCATAACCAGAATCCCTTTAATATTTATACTGGTACCTCCACCGCCCCCCCCCCCCCTCCACCGCCCCCCCCCCCCCGCCCCCCCCCACCCTCTCTCTCTCTCTCTCTCTCTAATAATCTCTGTCTCTTTTATCTTACACGTAAAAATCTCTCCCTCTCTCCATCTTCTTTTCACTTCTCTCACTTCATTTTTCACCTCCATCTTTCTTCTTTTCTCTCCCTGACTGAATTGTTAAAGCATATACTTTCTATCCATTTCCATTCTCTCTCTCTCATCCTCTCTCTGTCTGTCTATTTCTAACCTATTCAATTCCTGTCAATATTTCTGCATGTCCCTATCTCTCTATTTTTTCATTCTCCCTCACTCTGTATCTTTCTCTCTCTCTATTTATCTCTCTCTCTCTCTGATCCTCTCTCCCTGTCTCTCTCTCCTTGGTGCTATTTCCAATTTTGGTTATTGTGGTTTCCTTATTTCAGCCCAAAATTGGATTCCAAATAAAAATACAAACAGAAAGATAACAATGGAAGAAATAATGACCACAAGGTCAAAGAAACTATCGAGTCTGATACAGAAATATATAAATAACAATATATGATTAACGATGTGGTATTCTTTAGGGTGTTCCTGGAGGAAACTGCTTGCAGACACAGAATTCTATGGAGACTCTGGGGTCAAGGCACTCTTCATATTTTTGGTATCTTGAAAGCTGCTTTAGCTGTGGATGTAAAAAAAAAGAAGAGAAATGCAGGAAAATTGATTAAGAAGCAAACACACTTGATTGCAAAATGCAAATACTGTATAACATGATTCTAACACATTCCAATATAAATCTTCTAAAAATAGAGCCTGCTTTTATGATTTTGTTTGTTAATGACAATCACAAACATTCTGCAGGAGTTAATGATAAGAGCTGCATGAGATTTACCAACAACAGTATACAATTTATTGTAATACAGAATCGTTTACTCATTTCTAAACTTTTTTTTTTAAAACCTCTATGGAATATGATTTGTTCTGTTGTTTTGTAATTACTGTATCTGTTGTCAGTATGATGGATAAAATATCAGATCGGCAACTATTCACTGGGCTAAGAGTAAACTGAAATCAAGAGAAGACATCAAATAACATGAAAGATGTCAAACTCATCATCCCGTAAAAATACAATAATTCTGTTACCAAATGAACAAAGTTATGTATTACAAAATCAATATTTCCTTTTCATTTCATGACTGGACTCATTTTGTTCATTTATTGTGTAGTAGAATTACAGAAATGTGTAAAGAATAAAAAACTAACTAACACTGGGGTGTTTACAAATCATTCTACTAAGTCACAGCAGTTTTAATCTTAGTTTGCCTCGATGAGTACAAGACATCGTTTTTTAAACGTCATCTGTTATATCAGGGTGGCAGCGGTGGGATGTAAAACAAAAGCCACTGAAATTCAGGTGACTCTGAGAGGTTTTACGAGTCATTCTACTACATTACAGCAGTTTAAACTTAGTTTGCATTGATGGATACAAGTCATCGTTTTTGAAACGTCATCTGTTATGTCATGGTGGCAGCGGTGGGATGTAAAACCCAAACCACTGAATTTCAGGTGACACTGCAAGGTTTTACGATTCATTCTACGATTCATAGTAACAGCAGTTTTAACTTAGTTTGCCTCGATGAGTACAAGTCATCGTGTTTGAAACGTCATGTCAGGGGTGGCGGGGTGGGTTGAAAAACACAAGCCACTGAAATTCAAGTGACTCTGAGAGGTTTTTTAGAGTCATTCTACTACGTTACAGCAGTTTTTTAACTGAGTTTGCCTCGATGAGTACAAGTCATCGTGATTGAAACGTCATCTGTTATGTCATGGTGGCAGCGGTGGGATGCACAATCCAAGTCACTGAAATTCAGCCGACTCCGAGAAATAAATGATCCCTACACCACTCACCGAGTCTATATGGCCATCTTCAGTGATGCGGAGGTCCCATCTAGATGGACCCTCCACCGCATCAAAGGAGATGATGTACATGGTGATCTGGAGGCGGGCGTAGTCGTGGTGTATCTTAGCAACCGTGACGAGCGAATCAAAATGGAGGTCCATGCAGGAGGTGGATGTGTTGCTGTTGGGAGAGACAGCTAGCAAGGATTCCTAAGGGGAATTCAATGGAATATATTCTATAAGCATCTATGTGTTCACACTCAAAATAGTTCATGCACGAACCATTTTCAAGTTTAATGCATATCACAAAGTTTCAAACTATTTTCTATTTTTGCATGCAATATTGAGACAAATGAGCACTGAAAATACATAAATGAGTGGACTTACACATACCCAATTGTAAATTAAAGGAAGAAAATGTGCCTCATGACAGTTTGAGTCAGTATTGATTTATTATTGTGAAGACAGCACTAGGATGACCTATCATGGCAAGACTTGTGAAGGTATAGTGGAATTCTATCTTTCCCTACATCCATATCATACCGTACCTTAGAATGCTTGGTGTTGATGACGTCTAAGGCTTGTTGGGCGTATGAAATGTGATTTTCAGTCCATTCTCCTCTGGTTAAGATCTGTAAGGGTATTAAAGATTATCACCAAGATGATCAGTGAGTCACATGAATGCAGTGTTCCTCGTCAAATACTGTCATTAGCGTATCATCGACTGTCTGCATAAGGGGTGTGACAACATGTACTAAAACCTCTTATTGATATTTAGGCCGTAAAAAAATACCTTTTTCTTACACCGTCACAGTACTATTACATGTTCAATAATAATTTTCCAATAATTTTCCCATGTGGAAGGGGGGGGGGGGGGGGAACAGTGTCTGTATGGAATATTTAATGCAAATATTTGATTTGTATCCCCTTTATTATCAATTCAATATGGTTTATTCTGGTGCCTTCTGTTTTAAAAGCCTTGTGCTCTTTTATTTAAGGTAACCTTCCATATATCATCCTGCCAATTTGTGTATTTATGTTATATATGTTTTTACATTGTTGGATGATACATAAATAAAACTGAAATTAATCAAATTATGCTATTAAATCGTATCTAACATAAAATGATGTGGACAGATTGATAAAGGTACATACCGTTGGACCTCCGCAAGCACAACTCCAGCTGGGAATCATAGCCTCAGCACATCCACGGTCACTGATGTATTTAAGGGAAAATTAATTTAAACATGAAAGAAAATTACTCCAAGTGCTACTGTGATTAAAAGTTTGGTCAATTACAATGCAAGGCCCTCAAATGCATATGATACGATCATTTCTTTTGTTAAAATTCACTTTCTGTAAACACAATGATTACAATAGATTATAACCACCATCATACACAGCTGGACCACACTTGTGGCTCAAGTTTTGCATATATCAATTCAAGTATTTATGAGAAAAGACTGTTCACAATAAGAACATTATGGAACACTAGATTCTTGGTAATATGCCTTATATCGAAGGCGAAGTTAAAGGGAAATGTTGAGTTGGTAGACGACCTGCGGGATGGATAGACAACATCAAGAATTGGGAGGTGGAATGAGAGTAGCAAGAGTGAACGCGCAAGACAGAAGCCAATTGCCCTGAGGGGCTTTAGTAGTAATATGAGTTTATATTGGTTACCTATTACTGAAACTAGTTCTGGACCAGTTTATTCCAAGCTATCTATTTCTTTTTGTGGCATGTGGCAAACTCACCTTGGAATTATCTGAGTGATGAGATTGTAAGAATCCTTCACGATATGACCTTTGACCTTATCAAGGTGTGGATAATCCATAAGAGACTTCATTGTCTGGTGCAAGTCATAGTGGACCTGCAGAGAGAAGAAGAGAGAAGTAAACACAGAAAGAAATAGAGCAAAGAAAGAAAGAATGAAATACATGAAGAGAAGGAAAGAAAAAGAGTACGAGAGAAATTTAAGTAGAGAGATATAAAGAGAGTGAGAGAGAGAGAGAGTGAGAGAGAGAAAGATAAAGAGAAGGGGGGATGACAAGAGAATATACATGTATAAGCAAGTGTCACATAATGAAACATTTGTAAAAACAAAAATTATATCGCATGTTTATTCATAAACACACATTTTATACTATTGCTTACATTTCAGACATCTGAATGCAAATATTGGTTTGAGAATGAGAGCCCTGGCCAATTTCTTCCTCGACCTACGTGTTTCAATATTTGTACAGAATATGTCTGATTACACTACAAAGAAATAGTAATATGATTCAAGGGAATATGACCACCTGTAATCCAACCTTTAGCACCTAGCCTGCACCATTTCCAAACTCACCTCCTATCTAAGACTTTTCACTGAGCAGTACTCTATCATTTCAACATTTTAAGTACTAGTATTCCTAACAAAGTTTAGCAGCCTGCATTAGTAAGGTTCACACAACAAGCCGTAACCTTAACTTTAGCTCATGATTTTAAATTTCAAGGTTATCTTGGAGTTAAGGACTGTGTGGATGCATTTGTGGTTTCTGAAACTCGAATTTTACTTAGTTCATAGGTAATGTTTTATTATTGTAAGGTTTTAATTTCACTGATACTTGTTTATTTTACACTGTACATTTAGCTTTCCACTCCGTTATGCTTTAGTGCACTTCTGACCTGTCTGCTAGCTCTTGGTTCTATTGTTCTGTCCTTATTCATTCATCCTAATGCACATTACCTGCTATAGCACCACACACACACACACTCTTCCTTATCTCTTAGCTATTCAACCCAGCACACATGGCACATGGCACTCTATCTTTAACAAGCTTTTCTATTGGTTTCCTACTTATTGTCCAATCTTGTGATTGGGTATTATTGTTTGATGGACTGCATGTCAGCCATCTTGGCAGCCATTTTGGGGCTGTAATAAAATCTGATAGTGCAGCTCAAGTCTTAAAACATGTAAGACCACTTTTGTTTTGTGTGGGTCCTTACAACTGGTGCCAGCGGTGGTTTTTCTGCACTAAACTGTAATTGCAGCCTTCCTTCATATGTAGAAATTCTTGCAGTGTTTTTAGTGGTGAGTTGCAGAGTGAAATTCTCCCTCCATCTGTATATGAATGTGAATTTTTGAGAGCATGATATCACCCTTCTTGTCACTGATTGACCTCCCTTCATGTTAAGCTGAGGCAGTTAGTTTTTGTGTGTATTCAACCTCCTTCATTATTACTGAAGTTTTATCTTGAGCTTTTGCGAGCCTTGATTTCTTCCTACATCAGTAATTTTGTGAATTCCTTCATTCATCCTTCATCAGTAAGTGAGATTTCCTTTACCCTTCTTCATACTGGAGCTGTATTTTGGTGAATATTCCTGCATTCATCGATTCATCAGTGGGTGAGGTTTTCTTTTCTTCACCCTACAGTTCTGTATTTTTCTAGCAACTTATCACATCCGGTTTGCATGTATAGTCTGCCTTTGGCTGCCGTACATTACAGCATTCTGCCATATAAACCTGCATATTCTACATAGTGTTGGCGTAGCAACATAACCAGTTGCAGAATACTCCCTCCTTCCATCATAGCCGCTCGCCACAGATATTTCAACTGTTGAGTTTGCATTTTCTTCATCTGCACTCTGAGTGACCCCCCCCCCCCCCCCTCCTTCACACTCATTCAGTAAGTTCTACTGTGTTGATACCTTGTTGATGATCATATCTGTCGAGTCAATTGCCTATAACTCTTACAGTATGGCGTCTTATCGCATGGAATTGCCAGAGGTGTTTACGGGAGAGAACGGCAAGGACTTCCGTCAATGGATACGTCGATTTGAAGTTGCTGCACAGGTGTTTTCGGACACTTCTGTTAACTTAACCCTCCTCCTTCCGGCAAGACTAGCAGGGTCAGCCTTCATCGTGTGGGAGAGCTTGTCTCCTTCGGACAAGAAGGATTTCAAGAAGATGAAAGAGAAACTCTCTCAGGTTTTCGGCCGGACACAGTTTATTGACACATTCAAGTCTTGTATTACTGCCCGAACTCGCCAACCAGGTGAGCCTTTAGAAGTATTTGCATCGGCCATTGCTTCCTTAGTAGAAGAGGCTTTCCCGTCTTATGATGAGAATGCAAAAGGTGGTGAGAGATATCGCCGATTTGTTGCCGGGGTAGACAAACCACTTCAAGTGAAGATTCACGAGCTCGGAGGCTGTGATTTCGACGAGGCATTAAAGATTGCGCTACGTGTTGAAAGAGCACACCAAGCACATGATTTTGGTGTGGTAGCAGCTGTAGATGATCGGGTCCAGGACATGACGCCTGCAGAATCATCAGTCTTACGACTGCTACTGCCAAGACTCAACGAGTTAGAAAAGAAGCTGGACAGGATGTCCTTAAAGTTAGAGACAGTTGAAAGGCCTAGCAGATCTCAGCAACGTGGTGGAAGCCCTTCAGGACGTGGCCATGAGGGAAGAAACCTGGAACGTCATGGTTCGCCATCACCAAGCCGTAACTACCAAAGACACAGATCTCCAGAATATTCAAGACAGAGATCTCCAGACTATGCGAGACACAGATCTCCAGAATATTCAAGACAGAGATCTCCAGACTATGCAAGACACAGATCTCCTGAATATGGAAGACGCGGATATTCAGGTCAATATGGAGGACGCACATCTCCAAGCCCTAATCGGAGCTACGCGCACCAATCTAGGACTTCGCCCTCTAGACGGCCCTATGAATCGTCTAGCAGCAGAAATCAGCAGCATCCTTCCACTGCAGGTTATCAAGTCGACTCCCATAGACAGGCTCCCTATCGTCAAGTTCGTTTTGAAGACCAGCAGCAGGGAAACCAGCAGCAGGGAAACTTCTGGTAGTTGAGGAAGAGGGCCATTCATCAGCTACACACACCAAGGCCCCAATACGAATAGCACCCATTTCGCCAAAGAAATCACCCTACATCCCTATCGTTATCGACAATGTCTATGTATTGGCACTCGTAGATAGTGGATCATTCATCTCTCTGTTGAGTGCCAAATTTTTGTCATCCATTCCAGCATCACAAAGGAGCCCGTTGGAAAAGTTGACATCCATGGCATCTACTATCACAGGTGGGCTGGTAGACAACATTGGAACAATTGTACCATCTCTGCACTTAGGGAACAAGGCTACACAGCACCAGTTCTTTGTTGCACGCAACATCACTCATTCAGTTGTCCTTGGATGGGACTTTATTGACAGCCAGAATGCCTGCATATCGTCAACATCGTTCAACATGCCTGGAAACGTTATTCCCTTCATCGATCGTCAGCAATACCAAGCCCCGCTGAAATGTAAAGTTTCTCTTGTTGGACAAGCTCGGATTCCCCCAAGCTGCGAAACTCACGTCCAGGGAAGATTGTCGTCGCCACAGTTCGACATCGTACCAAGAGACTACGATGGCTACTTTGAACCAACATTGCAAGATCACATTCCTGTTATCGGTGCAAGATCTCTGTTCAAGCCTCAAGATGGTCTTATTCTAGTACGCCTCATTAACCCCTCTGACGAAGCAGTCGATCTACCTGCAGACACCTGCCTTGGTCAATTCTTCTCCATTACTGGGGATACCGAAGAGGAATACAAGATCATGAGCGTAACTACTGACGCTGATCCACAAGTGTCAGACAAGTCGCCAGTTGCTGGTGTTCTCCCTTCTTCAGAACTCACGAGGACAGAGTACGAGAAAGCTGAACATCTTCTTCAGACCTACAGTGATATTTTCAGCACGACGTCTCAGGATATTGGTCAGACTGACATTATTCATCACCACATTGACACCACCACAGCTACTCCAATACGGCAGAGGGCGTATCGAACTTCACCAGCAATGAGAGTGGAAATTCAGGAGCAAGTGGACGAACTTCTGCAAAGAGGCATCATTGAAGAGAGCTTCAGCCCATGGGCGAGCCCAATCGTCATGGTAAAGAAGAAGGACAATACATACCGATTTTGCGTGGATTACAGAAAACTCAATGCAGTAACTGTTCGAGATTCTCACCCTATTCCACGTCAAGATGATTCAATTGACTCCCTTTCTTCATCAGCATATTTCAGCGTCATGGACTTATCAAGTGGATATTGGCAGGTCAAGCTCGATCCCCAAGATACAGAGAAGACTGCTTTTACCACAGGCACAGGGCTTTACCAGTTCACTGTCATGCCATTCGGACTGGTCAACGCTCCCATGACATTTCAGCGCCTCATGGAAGCCGTTCTACATGGCCTCCACTGGTCTACATGCCTTGTATACCTTGATGACTGCATAGTCATGGGCAAGGACTTCGATGATCATTGCAAGAACCTCCAAGAAGTATTGCAACGATTCAGAGACGCTGGACTCAAACTCAAACCCTCAAAGTGTGGCTTTTTCAAGAAAGAAGTTACGTACCTTGGCCACATAATCAACACCGAAGGAGTGAAACCTGACCCAAACAACGTTGAGAAAGTCAAGTCCTGGCCTCAGCCGAGGACACCGACTGATGTCCGATCCTTCCTTGGCCTGGCATCTTTCTACCGACGTTTTGTGCCGAGTTTCTCTAAGATTGCAACTCCCTTGTCGACCCTTACACAAAAAGGTCAACAGTTTGTATGGACAGCAGAGTGTGAAAAGGCTTTTCAACATCTGAAAGAAGCTCTAACCAATCCACCTCTCCTCGCCTATCCAGAATTTGAAAAGGAGTTCATCCTATCTTCGGATGCATCCCTTCATGCAGTTGGTGCTGTCCTCTCACAGACTCAAGATGGTAAAGAACGTGTAATCTCCTACTTCAGCCAAACTCTCAGCGCTACGCAGAAGAAATGGTCTACCTATGATCGAGAGCTCTGGGCAATTGTTACAGCTGTTCGCCATTTTCGTCATTATCTGAGACACCAACACTTCACTATCCTGACAGACCACAAACCTCTTTTGGCTCTCAGGAAGTTCCCAATTCAAGACGATGCAACTGGGAAGAGAACACGATGGATATTGGAACTTAATTCCTACACGTTCAGCCTTATTCACAAGAAAGGACAATCACACAGAAATGCAGATGCATTATCTAGACTCCCGAGTCAAGAGAGCCAAGTCACTCCAAGATTGACGGATCAGCTACTCAAGCACATGGTGACCAATCCACTGTGTAATGCAGTCGAGACTCGTTCATCAAAATCACGAGTATCAACAAACGCATCTACTCCCAATGATGCAACGAGGCAGTCTGCACCAAACGTCCTTCATCCTTACCGTGGTGTCATCCTTGACAGTGATGTAGATGTTCAACATGAACAGCAACTAGATCAAGACATCAGTACAGTCATCGAATGCGTTAACAATGGTGAGCGGCCAACCATTCGACAGATCCGTAGACACAACCCCCGGGTTAGACGTCTCTTGTGGCAGTATCCCAAGTTCACCCTCCAAGACGATATACTCTACAGGAAGAGGAAAGACAAGCTTGGTAATCTCTCATTCCAACTTGTCGTACCAAACTCCCTCATTCCGAGGGTACTCCAAGAGTTACACGGTGACCCATCATCCGGACATTTCGGCGCTCATCGCACAATACAGAGAGCAGAGTCAATGTGCTATTGGCCCTTCATGAGGAAGGAAATCACTGATTTCTGCAACACATGCACAGCTTGTGAGTCCTTCCGGTTACCAACCCCTAAGCATCAAGCACCCTTACGTCCCATTACCACTACTCGCCCTTTGGAGATGGTCTTTGCCGACATTGCTGAGCTTCCAAGTTCAAGACGAGGATTTCGCTATATACTCGTTGTGACTGATCATTTCAGCAAATATGTCAATATCTTCCCAATGAAAGATCAGACTGCTCCAACCATCGCCAAACATCTGTTTGAAGAATATGTGAAAGAACATGGTATTCCAGAGACTTTGCACACCGACCAAGGTCGACAGTTCGAATCAAGATTAGTGCAAGAACTATGCGGCAAATTGGGCATCAAAAAGTCTAGATCGACACCCTATCATCCCCAAGGAGCTGGCATAGTCGAACGATGTAATCGCACCATCAAAGATCAACTTGCGAAGTACATTTCTCATCAAGGAGGAGAATGGGACACTCACATCAATCAAGTCCAGTTAGCGTACAACACAAGTACTCATGCCTCAACAGGTTTGACGCCATACTACATCATGCATGGCAGGGAAGCCCGTACACCTGCGAACATCACCTGTTCAACTCCCCCTCCATCGTCATCTGGCAAGACACTCCTCGAATACACAACCAACCTGTCTGAGCGATTGAGAAAGGCATGGGAGTACACCATACAGAATACACGACAGCAACAGCAACAACAGAAACGACAGTACGATGTGAAGAAACGCATTTCCAAGTACGACACAGGTGACTTTGTTTGGTTACATGACCCAACCAACATCAGGAACAAACTTGAACCGAACTGGAAAGGTCCTTTCAGAGTATCTTCCTCATCAGACGATGGACTAAATTATGACATAGTTCATGTCCATGATGAAAAGTTCAAGCGACGGGTCCATCATAATCGTTTGAAACCGCATCGAGCCAGAGCCCCACAAGTGATGTCAACTCCACCATCCCCACCAACCCCACAGCCTACGTCAATACATGGGACTGAGAGGACAACGACACAGTACCCACCAGGTCCCCCAGCAGAAGACGAGACTAGGAGAAAGGTGCAGTCAAATCAACCTACTAGCCATAGACCAGCCTATATCACGTGGTCATCTCTACCACCAGATCGCATCCTCCATCACGAGCAGTCAGACCATGACCAACCACTATGGTCTAGTTTGTCTGTTCGGCAACAAGCATCAAACCAGCCAACCAATTCAACAGAACGCATCCTCCATCACCGACAGTCAGACCATGACCAACCATCACGGTCAAGTTTGTCTGTTCGGCAACAAGCATCAAACCAGCCAACTAATTCTAGCCACCAATCCAGGCTAATTGACTCAGCCCCACTTCAGCAACAACCTAGGCCATCCCTGCCAACTACTCAAACCCAACATCAGCTGTCCTCGCCGGTTGGCCAACTTCAACTCAGACCCCAATATCAACTGAGGTCGACGACTCACCAATCCCAACTTCAGCCATCCTCATCAGCTGAGCAACCTCAACCTCAGCCATCCTCATCAGCTGAGCAACCTCAACCTCAGCCATCCTCATCAGCTGACCAACCCCAACATCAGCCGTCCTCATCCGCTGACCAACCCCAACATCAGCCGTCCTCATCCGCGGACCAACCCCAACCTCAGCCGTCCTCATCCGCACGTACGAGATCTGGTCGACAGGTTAAAGTACCCGCCAAGTTTCAAGATTACAAACTGTAAAGACTTTTGAGAACTAATGTTTGCAATAGTGATAGATAATTGAAGGACTTGCTGATTTTCACTTTTCGCTGTCAAACCATGCATTCGCCATGGCCACATTGTTTGTGGCAATATGTTATTGATGTAATTCTTGATTTGTGAACGTTTTGGAAGATTTATGATATTTTCGTAGGGCTTGTCAGTAAAGATAGGATTAAATTGTCAGTTTTTTAATGTTTAGACGGGGAAAAAGAAGAAGACAAACTTTTAAACATTTTGTCGTGTGTTTTTCCATCGAATTTGTTAATTACGCATCAATTGGGTGAACTCATTTATGCTCCTATTTTTTATTTAAAAAAAAAAAGACTCAAATGTCAAATTTTGATTGCACATTTTGCAATTGTGCTGAATTTTAAGATAAAAAGAAAAGAAAGGAATGTACGATTCAGATTGTATTGGTCACAGGGTTGACCTGAATTATTTTACAGAGGACTTTCTAAATGTGTCAACAAAAACAAAAAAACTAAAAGTCGATGTGATTATTTAACTTAAAGGTACATGTTTACATTGTTTTCTGCACATTTTTTTTAGTCATTTGACCTATATTAATGTTTTCGGATATTTGGATTTAAAACAGATTCTCGATTCATGAATTCATAAGATGTATTTTTTCATTACATTAATCATTTGTAGTCGAGATTTTATCGACCATAGACACTGTATTTGTATAATGTCTCCTTAAAATCTGAGACAGTTTTGAAAGAGTTATGTCAGAATGCATGCATATTCTCTGTGTACATTGTATTTCATTGTTCAATTGAAAAGAATTTTTTAACAGCAATTCACAAAACGGTGGAAAAAATTTGGGTGAAGACATTGCCATGTACATTTTTTTTGTTGTTGTAATTTTTGAAAATTGCCAAATTGGGTATGGAATATTTGATTTTGTCATTTACATGTATGACTGGAAAAAAAAAAGAGAAAGGAAATTATTTAGTGTTTATGTCTACATATCATTAAGCTAGGATTTTCAGGGTGAAAAAGGATTGAACCCATCAAAGTTAGGAAGTTGTTTGAAAGATGTTCATTGATGAATTTTTTTGTATTTGCTCTATACATGTATGTGACCTTTCATTTTAAACGGTTTAATCTTCCCTGATATGAATAGATGCTGTTTCTTAAACAAAAAAAAAGGGAATTGTACAGAAGGAAAACTACATGATTTTATTTGATCAGGTATTTTAAGCTAGTTTTATGTGACTCATTTTTATTTTTTTTCAGAAACAAATGCATGTTAATACGATGTATCTTTTAAAATGAGGACATTTTTCTGTGAAGATGGAATATTATGTAAGGTTTTAATTTCACTGATACTTGTTTATTTTACACTGTACATTTAGCTTTCCACTCCGTTATGCTTTAGTGCACTTCTGACCTGTCTGCTAGCTCTTGGTTCTATTGTTCTGTCCTTATTCATTCATCCTAATGCACATTACCTGCTATAGCACCACACACACACACACTCTTCCTTATCTCTTAGCTATTCAACCCAGCACACATGGCACATGGCACTCTATCTTTAACAAGCTTTTCTATTGGTTTCCTACTTATTGTCCAATCTTGTGATTGGGTATTATTGTTTGATGGACTGCATGTCAGCCATCTTGGCAGCCATTTTGGGGCTGTAATAAAATCTGATAGTGCAGCTCAAGTCTTAAAACATGTAAGACCACTTTTGTTTTGTGTGGGTCCTTACATTATGGTTAGCACAATAAATATTAGCCATTTGGGGCTTCTTTCTTTTAAACTTACGTCATGTGCCATGCAGACACAATTAATTTGGAGGTTTCAAAAATAACGACTGCTTGCTTGAATTGTAGTTAAAGCTTTGAGCAGTAATTCATTTATGGGGCATGTGTCATTGGTGGGTCATAGCTCTAAACTTCAAGGTTAAAGAGAAGGGTGAGTTCTGGAAAGAGGTGAAAAATAATGAGTGAGCGTTATCATTGTTATTATGCAAGTGTGGAAGAACATCAGATTAAAAATGTTCCCTGAAAAGATTGGCTCTTTGAATGCCTTAATATTCTAAATATGGCATGTAACAGCATAACAATTTTTATGCCACATGTTCGTGTAGTCCCATTTGCATTTTTCAGTGTACAGTGTTTGTAACTTTACCAAGACTGGGCCAAATTTCTTATCATTTTGATGATTCAAGAACCTTGCAGTACACACCAATACTCATAATGCTAGATGATCAACCTTTTCTGATCAATTCCACACTGTTTATTTCACAATGCAATCGCATGACCAGAACTCAACTTTATCTCTAAATCTAGAACAGCGCCATGTGAACATAATCATCATTTCAAACTCACCACGTATCTCTGACTGTTGATAAGCAGGTTCCTCTCCCATTCAGGATGAGAGTTGATCACGTGTTTAGGGAGGATGATGGCCAGGAAAGGAAGGAGGATCTCCATGTAGCTACCGGGATGATTGGCATCATCACCATGGTAACGATCACCATGGTCACCAAATAGAAACTGCAAAAAAGAACAAATTTATGGATACTTATAGAAGCAGAAAGCATAAAAACCCTACCTCTTCTATAGTTTTTTTGTTTTATATGGTTAATGTCACGATGCAAGTGCCATTTGGAGAGAAAAAAATGTATTTTTTTTAATGTAAATGTATTTCAAACGGTTGGTGAACTAAACATATTTTATGGAAATTTATGTTTTTCAGCATTTTGCTGTTATGCTTTCGAACATACTTTT
Organism: Strongylocentrotus droebachiensis; assembly: GCA_035222895.1. Classification (NCBI taxonomy): domain Eukaryota; kingdom Metazoa; phylum Echinodermata; class Echinoidea; order Camarodonta; family Strongylocentrotidae; genus Strongylocentrotus; species Strongylocentrotus droebachiensis. Next base: position 173,728 of record JAVYIG010001708.1, on the reverse strand, counting down.
GCTATCTGTTTGAGGATTTTTTTACTCACTGCAATGAACATTTGGACCATAAAAGATTTCTATTCGAACCCACGAGTTGTGGAAAGCACTTAAACACATAAAGCAGTTAACTATGGAACTTCAGTTTTGAACTCCTGTTTTAATCAGCTGTAAGAGCAGGACTTGACTATTACCAACGTCTAATTGTTTTGATACACATTTGGATGTGTCCATAGTATCTAAACTCAAAGAATGGGTTAAAATCAGACAAAAATAGCTTCAAGGATTCATAAATCCTATGCAGATTTTAACATAATCAGTATTCAATATTACAACTGCTATTTCATATGTGGATTATAATTAGGAACAAAGCTTACAATTGCAAGATTTGGTTGGGTAGCCATCAAGGACTGAAGTGTGTCCGCCAGAAGAGCATCTACCTGGTTAGCTGATTCCTGCTCTGGTCTAGAAAAGAGAGAAAAACAAGAGAGATTTTAAGGATTTCTTTTATATTTGCATATATTTTGTCAACCCATACATTTGTGAGAGGTTAATCAGGCTTAGCAACATACTGTATATTCAAACGTTTTTCTAATACTAACATACTGTAGTTGTTTCTTTTATATTTTGTTTTCCCTTGTAAGCTGAACAATGTCATTGCGGGGGACATAAGTACTGGAGAATAATCAAGAAGGTGTTCTTGTGCTACATTACAGCAGTTATAACTAAGTTTGCCTTGATGGATACAAGTCATCGTGTTTGAAACGTCATCCGTTATGTCAGGGTGGCAGGGGTGGGATGCATTACCCAAGCCAAATTACAAATCATTTGATCAAAAGTGGGAAATTAAAAAATTAGGAATGAAAATTCAAGATAAGGAATGCTGATTAACATAGAAATACAGGTACAGAGACAAGGTAGCAAAAGATTAAGATGGTGGTGGGGGAGGATGGAAGGGGGAGGGAGACAGGAGAGAAAAACAATAATAACAAGAGAATAGAGATACAGAAGAAAATGGAATGGGTAGGAACATGAGAGATATAACAATAGAAAGGGTAAGATAGAGAGGGAGGGAGAGAGAGAGAGAGAGAGAGAGAAAGAGAAGAGAGAGAGAGAGAGAGAAGAGAGAGAGAGAAGGAGAGAGAGAGGGAGAGAGACAGAGACAGAGACAGAGAAAGAAAGAGAGAGATAAAAGAGAGAGAGAGAGATAAAAAAGAGAGAGAGAGAGAGAGAGAAATAGAGAAAGAGAAAATGGGGGGGGGGCATGCAGGAGGGTGATAGAAGCATAGGCCTGAAGGAAAGAGAGAGAATAAGAAAGATAAGGCAAAGGAAACAACACACAGCAAGAGAGGCCGTGGGGAAGAAGAGGTAATGGCCAAACAAGCCGCTTACCTATGTTTGGCATTGAGATCAAAGGCAGCCCACTTGGCTGGGTAGTCATAGTTAATGAGATCTCTGGTAAAGTTTGTGATGTGTTCATGTATCATGGTATCACCATCACACAGACCGCTCAGGACGCCTGGCTTCATCTACATCAATAGATGAAGAAATTATTCCTTTTTTATAGCTTTTAATATTTCAAACAAAATTTCAACACTAAGTAGGGGGGGGGGGGAAACCTTTGTTCATACAGTATAGGCCTTCACTGTGGAATGCTCTCCCTCGAGAGATTCATAATAGCAGATCAGTTGAAGTATTTTAAGACAATCTTCTGTTTAATTTGGCATATAATTAATTGTTCTGTCAATTTTGTTTGTTCAATCTTACTTGTTCCTTTCTTCATAATACAGATGCTTTAATGTGATCTCTCTTTTTGTTTTGTTTTACAAGTGCACCTTGAGCATTTGATTTCAAGTGGTTTCAATGTTTTACAAATCTCATATTTATATTATTAAACAAGAACGGAGGAATTTCAATCACCCTATTTCCAAAGAAGGACGATATCATATCCTAGATTTTCATTTTTGAGGAGAAATGAAAGTATCAAGTAAAATATGACAGTGGTAAAGCAAGCACACAAACTAAAATTTAAAAAATTACAATGCTTCCAAAAGATATCAAAAAATATACCGGTAGTTGAATTTAATATAATATGTTCATTCCATTTTCTTTCGAGAGAATGAGGATAATCTATCATTACCTTTTGTTTCTGGGAGAAGAAATATAGAAATGTTACATAATGGTAGTAGAACAGGTACATTAGGGACTTTTAGATTTACACAACGAGAACGTGGACCACCACGCGTGACATCCTTTTAAGGTAATGAGATGTCCTTTTAAGGCACTGCCGGGCGACCCAGTGCCTCAACACAATGTCACACGCGGCAGTCCACGTTCTCGTCGTGTAAATCTAAAAGTCCCTATTAACTTGAAGTGGACGTACCAAGTATGCCTGAATTTTCAAACTTACCTCTTTATTTTCCATCTTGACCCAGTCATGCTCCCAGTGAGGGAGCTCTACAGGAAGATGGTTGCATTCCTAAGTAAAATATTAATAATCATATATAAAAATCAACAAACAGGAACTCTTAGCAAGAGTAGTGGATACGTCACCGGACTGTGGATTTAACATGGCCGCAGCACTTTGGCAGGACACTAATCTACATTTGCCACTCTCTACCCAGATGTTAAAAAAGTACCTGACAAGATGCAAACATTAATGTGGTTGGATTGGCATGAGTGCGCTTGTGAAATGGCACCTGGCCGGGATACTCCCCCTAGGGAGCGGAGCATAAGCAATTTAATATGCGGATTAGCAATTGAATCCAATGAGCAAGCTCATAGAATGAGGATAAATTAGAATTCTTAACCCTCACTATCATTTCTGAAACACTGTCAAAAAATTCTTTCTATTTATAAAAGTCATAAGAGTGTAATGAACTGATCTGAACTAAAAGGATTTTCTCTTCACATATGGAAGAAATGAAACACAGTGACATGAGTTGAGGATAAAGAAGAATCACAAGACATCATTCAGAAGATAATCTCTCTGTGTACAAAATCTATGAGAAAACATCATTACTTTTTGAGAAAGCAATGAGCTTATCTGAGCTGCAAGCACTTTCTCTCTACTTATACACTAGAAACACAGTATTATTTCTATTTTTGTTTTACTTTTTTTGTTGAAAAATGAAGCTATAAAAGCACATACAAGATGAGGAAACAAACTTACCTATCAGCTAGGTGCAGATGTACATTGATCAAAGATGAGATGATTTGAGAGTAACAAAGATAGCAACATGGATTTGAGCTGGGTTGTGATAGATGAAAGAATCAACGTGACAAGTGAAACAAATATGTATGAGCAACAATGCTTTGTGGATTCATTTACAAGACCTTTTAAATCACATGTAAACAGCTGGAATGCTATCAGTAATGACTGAAAAGAGAATGCAGGTAACTACTTCATCTCAGTTGGGATCCTATGTTTGATTTCGATTTGATTTGATTTGATTTGATTTGATTTAAACCTTTCCAAACAACACAAATTTGAAGAAAAAAAATTGAGTATTTGTAACCAACAAGTTACTGAAAATGAAACACAAATGATTTAAACATGATTTTCTGCCTAAACATGAATTCTCAATGAATCTACCTTTAAATGTGTCCAAACTGAATGAATCTCTACATCTAGTAAGCACTACAAAAACACTTGGTTATGGGATGAGACACAGAAATATGGAAGAGTACAGGGACATTCACATATGCAAGGCTCCTCACTAACTTTTTTGAAAGGGGGTTAGGATTGAGCTTTTTACAATATTTATGAATGAGCCCTCAGATTTTGGGCACCTGTGTTTTCCAGGTGCCTAGCTGATAGTGACGAGCCCTAGCTGACATATATGTCACAGTAATTCTTTCTTGTGTACTAAATGAATGGCAAGTGGACATGAAAATACAATTGCTGCACGTAAGAATGGTCCTATGTGTACTTAAACAGACATTCAAGATTCAAGATTTTATCGTAGATATATATAATACAGAAATTTGTTTTCCATTGGTGTAACATGTAATATGTGAAACATAAGACAAAAACATGGTGTCGTGTGCTGAAAGCCAGAAGGGCGTCACGACTCTATAAAGAAAAAAATGTTATGAGCAGGTACGGTCCTCCAGCTCTCAGCACACAACGTAACAAGACAATTATATGACTTATACATAGCAAGAATTTTAAATAGAATTCTGAATCACATCATGAATAAATTCAGGTATGAATATAAATATGATATAAAACTGGAATAGGAGCAGCATCACAATCACAATCAAAATACGAGCAGAAAGAAAAAGAGAGCTCGAGCTCGAAGGACATGGAAAATCTTTCTCACTCACAGGGCAAACTGTTCTCGTACCCATGATCCCGTTGCCTGTATCCATAGCATAGCTGGTTAGGTAGCCATGTTGATTTGCATAGTCCCACATCCATTCCTTGATGGGCTTGGTGTATCTAAAAAAAAAGTATAGGAGCATATGAAAAGGTCATGATGATGTTGACAATGAGGAAAAGCCTTTTAGAATCTTAGGTGTTAAAAAATGCTGGTGTTTGATTTTGTGTACTTGTTTTGACTTCTCTATGAGATGACTTAAACTATATCCCTCTTTCCTGAGTTTCATACATATGACATTCTATGTTTCTATGATACTAGTGCTGTAACATCACGGATATCTCCAATTCCGTTTTTTTTTTGACCGACTGCAGGTCAGGTCCGTGTTAAAATACTCACGCGGGAAGGACTTTCACTTAGTTGAAGGCGCCGATCTGTGCTTGTGAACTTGTCACAAATAGTCACAATGTTGTTTTTTAGAAGAATGTGTAAGATCATTAATGTGAATTAAAAACAGTAGAGGACCTAGGAAAGAACCTTGTGGTACGCCGTGTGTAATAGAAGAAAAATTGGAGGAATTATTATTATAAACTACATATTGAGGTCTATTACAAAGATTACTTTCAAACCAAGATGACAGACAAATTGGAGAGTTGTTCTAGTTTCCGAGTGGTGAGTCAACACACCGATTACTGAGCTGGGAGACATTGCCAGGCATAGTGGCAGGTGGAGGGGCATAAATCAAAACTTTAAAAAAGACGATCAACACCATCAAATGGAAACAAAATATGTGGTCACTATAGACAGGTGGCCTTTCTAGACAGGTTATAAAACACTCTTAACTCCTTAAAGGTAACCACTATCGACAGTTGGTGTAAAAAAAAAAGGTTTAGGTTATGGAAATCAAATGGTAAGATATTAAATCCCATTGTAATATCACAGTTATCATGTTGTGAAATGGCCATATTTTTAATGGAGTAATTGTATTTTTCTACTTCTGTGTCACCTGAATAAAAAAAAGAAAATGCTCACTCGATATTGGTTTTAAACTACTGACCAAGCACCCGTGGCAAATGGCACATACATGTATATTCCCAATTTTAACTTTAAGAGTAGAGGAATAGCTACTTCAAATGGGTCAAATACAGTTTTAACAAAGATGTTTTGGTGCAAACTAATCAGTGTTCAACAGAAATTTGTTGCCAGGGTTACCTGTGAATGCGGACTCTTTTCTCTTCATCTGCCTGTTTGAAATAGATTCCTGTAGAAAGGCGGAACCAGTGAAATTGTATGTCATCTTATCTTGTAAATAATTGCATATTATCAAAGTAGCATCATTAGTGGTGGGAATGATACATCTGTTCTGGTAAGATAGTCTATCTACGGTAATGTTGAGACAGGACATACAGCATAGAATTGCAATCAGTGTCAATATTTGTCTAGATAATGATATTCAGATGTACAAATAAGTTTCTTAGCTGAGCAATGCTCTTCACAGCACTGTTTAATAAGTTAGTCATGTGACTTTCTCAATGTCTTCATCCATGAAATCAATTGATTATACATGTACAAGTGCAAATAGAGCAAAAGCTAACTTGAATAATGAGGGCTTTATTACGAGCAACGGAGACCAACATAGACCAACCATAGACTAACATAGACCAAACTGAAAATACATTTTTCTCCATTGGACAGCTATATGCAGATATATTGCTTTCCACACTTTTTAAGATAGACTTGTGATACATGTACTTCAAAATATGATTCTTTTTGGCTGTTGTAATTAGAACACAGCTGCAAACTAAAAAGTATAAAAATTAAAAGGAGTATCTAGATATTTGCTTTAATGCATAAATAACATTTAGGAGAGGGAATGCATGACTAACCTGCATACAAGGGAGTTAAATTCATTGCTGTAACACCACCGATTGAATTCATGCGATTGAAAAGGAAAGCTTGATGACTTGAATCGTTACCTGTCCATGGGAGAAAATGGGTGTAAAATAATACATATGAAGTACAATTTCCATCAGCTTGATATCTTAAAGTTGCTCATGCGTGGGTATATAGAGGGCAGCACACGAACGTACGCGCAGGAGATTAATTCCCGTTGGCTCAGTGTTATGAAGTGATGATAAAAGTTGTCGGTACTTCACGAACGACTATATACCCAGGCATGAACATCTTTAAGACACAAAAGCAAGAAAATTCAGACATTTAGAGAGAAAAAAAGGATGAAAATTAAAAAGTGATGATGACTCAGAAATTTTACAAACATATAGACTATATTTTTTACATTCATTCATTTTTTTGTAAATTGAACAGTTTCAGCTTCTGAGCTGCATGTTTCATGTGTATTTTACAATAAACCAACTAAGAATAACAACAATAAAAATAGTTTTCATGAAGATTATGATTCATCTAGCATCGTAGAAATTAACATCAAATTATGAATCAGTTCCTGGAACCGAGCCCTTCGAGAAGTTAACAATTTTTTTATAGATCAATGAGCAGACGTGAACAAATTGACGGCGTCCCCCAGAACACTAATCAAACCGCCTGAAGAAGCTAGTAGGAACTGGCGAAAAGTCGCAGAGAAGTAAGTTGAACTATACTTTCATTTATAATTTGAAATTAAATAATAAAGAATTTTATATCAAAGCATTGTATAGTGTTGCATCTTGCCCAGTGATTCCATAAACTGAAGTGATTATAGAATCTTAGTCACAATCATATTCACAACATTCTAATGCATGGAACCCCATGCTTCGTGGCAATTAGCATATCCCAGGTCAAACAGCTTGAATGTTAATAAACTATGAAGCTGTCCTACCGGAAGATGATATTCTACAGGAAGATATTCCATTCACATACTTGCATTAAAGATTCCTTGCAAGAGTTGTTGTGTCCTTGGTAACCCACACGAGCGATGGAACTGAGCCCTGGACAAAGAATCTACATTGATGGATAATATGGACAGGGGCTGCCAATCTCCCTGCTCCTCCTTCTATAGAATTAAAAGAATTATAAGAATATAAAAAATATGTATATACAAATATATATAAAGCCTGGTAATAAACAAAACGAGCCCCAAAAAATTATTGGGACAATTATTTCATATTCATAAATCTGAAATGACAATAAACTTGATACGAATGTTTGATCTCATTGATGGCTGGTGGCAATGGTGGGATATCAATCCATCCTACGAAAGTGAATGGTAGAACTGAACCATGACAAAGAATCTACATTGATGGATATCTTGGAGACAGGCTGCCAATCTTTCTGCTTCTCTCTCAGTAGAATTTAGAGTAATAATTCATTCATTCACAGACAATTATTCCACTTTCAATAATCAGAAATGACAATAAACTTGTTATGAATGTTTGATCTCATTGATGGCTGGTGGCAGCGGTGGATATCAATCCATTGTATGAAAGTGAATGATTGAACTGAGCCATAGACAAAGAATCTACACTGATGGAGGGCACAAAGTAGGACTGTCAATCTTTCTACTTCTCTTTCAGTATAATAGACCAGTTCACGGTTAGCACATTACTGCAATGACCCCGAATATCCACAGATCTTCAAAACATGAAGAGGTCCCACTTTGTACATTTTGAAATAATCACTCCTATACAGCGATGGAGGTGCTACATAAATAGCCTTTGTTTCCCCTTTTCAAAGAATACTTCCACCTGTGTATAATGGAATGTATACATGAATAATGATTACATAACTTTCATGAGCACGTATCCAGTATTTCGTCTCCGTGTATTTCAAAATTTGTTGTGCAATGACCTTTATCTGCTCATGCTCAGACTGCAACCGTGAACTGGCTTATTTAGAGTAATAATTTATTCATTCACTGACAATTATTCCACTTTCAATAATCAGAAATGACCCCCCAAAAAATTATAATTTGTTTTCATCAATAGCTGGTGGCACTGGTGGGATATAAATCTACCAGTATTCTATGAAAGTGAATGATGGAACTGAGCCATGGAGAGACAATCTACATGGATGGACAGCATGGATAGGGCTGTCAATCTTTCTGCTTCTCTCTCACTAGAATTTAGAGTAATAATTCATTTATTCACAGACAATTATTTCACTTTCAATAATCAGAAATGACAACAATAATTATAATTTTTGTTACATCAATGTCTGGTGGCACCGGTGGGATATAAATCCATCCTACAAAAATGAATGATGGAACTGAGCCATGGAGAGACAATCTACATGGATGGGCAGCATGGAGCAGGGCTGTCAATCGTTCTGCTTCTCTTTCAGTAGAATTTAGAGTAATAATTCATTGTAATCATACATTCATTCACTTATAATTATTCCACTTTAAATAATCAGAAATGACCACAAAAAAAATTATAATTTTTGTTTCATCAATGGCTGGTGGCAGCGGGGGGGATAAATCAACCCCATCAAAGTGAATGGTGCTTAAAATTGTTGCATGAGCATTGACCAGTATTTATATTTATTGTTAAGTGACACTATAGCAATTGAATTGAGCAATAACTTGAACCCAATATGATAAAAGCTGACATATTCATTTAGTGTATGAAAGGTAAAACTGGCTACTAAAACAAAAACAAAACTGTTTGATGAAAATTGTGATCTACATTTCCAGCTGGACTATACATGATATATCTCCCGTACAGTTCAGCTGAAATATGTTTGATGAGTTTAAATGCTCTTTTTCGTCAAATAAATAACTGTAGATACTTTTTCTTGATGAAGGGGCTATGCAATGATCGTTACAAGCTTACCTTTTTGTGGAAGATTTTATGTTGCTTCACAACAGTTTCCCTGTTAGGAATGAACTGTGTACGGTAGTTATGGTGAACCTTGGGGCTGTTTTGAATAATGAGAAATAGAAAAGAGAGTAGAAGTCATAAGAGAAAACGAGAATGATCTAATAATCATGATTGTATTTTCAAAGACTTTTTTTATCATATCAGATATCAAGGTAATTTATGGGGAAGATTCATAACGTTGTGTTTGTTGCAAAATATCTCTATTACAAACATTTAAAGGCCCCGTTATATTAATAAAAAACTAAGCATTTCAATATATTCCATAATTAGATTGAGATGTGAATATGGGTTTGTTTACTTTTTCTTTCTATTTAATCTAATTCTGTTTGTAGTGCCTTAACCTTATCGAAAGATGAATTACTTCACTGGGTCTAACAAGGACACTGCAGAAAAATTGAATTTTTATTACCACTGCCTGTCTGATACCTGGAGGTAATCATCAGTATTTTATCCTTTTTTATAAAAAAAAATTGTTTAATTTTAATAAATTCCCTTTTAAGATTCTTACCCATCCTTTGAATGTATCCTGCACAATATATCAGCATACTGGGTTGGGAATGGTATGTTGATAGGTTTAGCCACATGACTCCATGCAGAGTACTGATTGGTGTAATTCTTCATGACATCACTGGTGAGGCCGCCATTTCGTTCAAAGTACCAGTCTATTCGGAAGTCTCCCGGGCAGCTGATTGTCAGGGTTCTTCAAGTAGAGAACAAATAAATTATCTTTAATGTTTTCTGTGCGCATGCATGGATCTACCATAAAAAATACTTGATTAATCTGCCTCTTAGTACAATTAAAATACATTCCCCTCTACTATCCCCATCATTGACATAATAAATTGCATTACCAAGAATAATTCTTACTGAACCTGAGTTGAGGAGAAAACTGGAGACAAAATGCCTTATCAACGAGCATGCACATTAGGCAAAGAATCAAACTCCTAACCTTTTGGTTGAATAACATGGCAATTCAAATCTGTGTACAGACAATATTTATTTGAACCATCCCCAAATTAATGAATTAAAATACCTAGTAATCTAACAAACATGTAACTTGGTATTGGATTATATTTTTAGGCAATGGAATCATGAATGAAGCAGGATTTAATCATAATATTATTATTCAGTGTATCTTTGAAAATGTCACAATCTTTAAAAATACAGACAAATATATATACATGTATATCGCATCACCTGTTGTGTCTATGGTGTTGAGTATAGGTGGGACTATGGCTGCACTCCCAGTCAAAGTGACTGCAAAGAGATGGGGGCGCTTCTATGTCAGCTATAGAACAGCAGCTATCGCTCAGAGGAGAGAGGTCCTGTGTAATGAGACTTGGTAGAAGATTCTTTAGTAATCTCTGTCTTGTTTCTTCAGACCATTGTGATTCAATGAGCTTCGCCCTCTCGAGAAGCACTGGATGTGTAACTGAGAGTTTAAGGAGCAATCAGATGAAAAATTAACACTGACTGCCATTAAGATATATGTACATGTATGACAGCTAGATCAGCAGTCCTCTCCTTCATACAACACTATTGTTTTATACAACAAAGATCTTGAGAGACAAATTATGTATTAGAATGAAACTGCATGAATGAGGTATCATAATACTCAGTATATACAAGGGCGGATCCAGGAATTTCTTGCCGGGGGGGCACACGGTAGGAAAGAGATTGGCCGGGGGGGCACGCCCCTGTTTTTCAGTAAATTTTGGGCGAATTTAGGGCTGATTTTAACATATTTTTTTTGGGCCGGGGGGGCACGTGCCCCCTTTTTACCCCCCTGGATCCGCCACTGGTATAATATGACAATTGACATGTTTGTTTAGAGAGGATCATACAGTCTAAGAAAAAATATATGGACTTTGATTAATGACTGCACAAGTTGGACAATTTCATAGTAATGCATTAAAAAAGACAATTTATAGGGATCTAGCCATCAAAAGCAACATTAAAGAGACCTCTATTTTCATGATCTTCACTCATTGATATTTGATAAATATGTAGAAATTATACTGCACTGTCTGCACATCATATTATATTGCTCAAATTGATATAGTCAACACAGATATCAATTTTCTGGCTTTTCTGAAAGTTTTGAGGTTGATCAGACTGGATCAGTGATGACAATGAGTGAAGTATGCTGACACTGGATGTTGTCCTAGAAATGTTGCTGGGTATATATATGCTTACCATTCTTCTCCAGATCGTTCTTAGATGCATCATCTCTTCCTCGTTGTCTACCGTGTTTCAAGGCATCCAACTTGGCTAGAAAGCCACCTTTCACAAGTTTCTTCTTCTGCCTCCTACCGAGCGTCCTATTGCTTCGACTCCTGGCATGATGTCCTTGCTCAGCACCGATTGAGATTGCATCCTTGAAATCTATCTGGTTCTGCGCTAGCTGTGATCTACCGTCCATGGATCGACTCAGGTATATTGTAATATTGTTGGATGGTTTGAAGGCCACAAACACCCATAGGACCAACTGAAGTACCAGGACTAGAAGGATCGCTACCAGGATATGGCGTCGAGATGGCAGGCACCCAAACTTCATCACCGTGTTAGTTGATGTTATCATTTTGGCACATTATTTAGAAATCACATGGGCAAATTGGTTCAATACAACTGTCGATTATTCAAGATGGCCATTTTCTTGGTTGTAACACAATATTAGCAACGTTGTGCTGGGCTTAATTCAGCCAGGTTTTGTCCATCTTCAAATCTTCAGCTTCAGACTGAGTTTAAAACCTGCAAACAGGAAGAAGTAATTTTCATATAATTCAAGATGATACTTGATGAAATTGAAAGATGGTAAATATTCAACCTGGTTCCATGCTATTTGTAATACTATTATTACTATCACCACAGTCAGACCAACGAGACCAACAATTAACAGACCGACTACAGATCCAAACATAAAAGTTACCTTACTCCAGGGATATGTGAGTTTAACTCCCATGGCCAAAAAATTGATTGGTCTAGAATCTAGGTTCAGTTTGAATTTAGTTTGGTGGTGTGACGTTTTATATATTGGGGTACATGATGTAGAATTGTAGATGGTAATGTTATTGAATGGTTCCAACGCCCTATAACACTCACACATGTGTGGATAAATTGATCTTAATTAACATTACAATACAAATATGAAAATCACAGTCCTTACCTTTCATACTTCGTTTTCCACACATGTTCTTCAAATTTTATTCGCAAGCGCACCACATACAAACCAGGCGCTTCACCGAGGATTGCGTAATAAATGCGGAAGTGTGTTTGTTTGTACACAAAGGTCCTGCACGTACAGCTGCTACATACAATGCATGCATTGCGGGTGGGTGTATTACAATAGTGTGACCACAATTCAAATTCGAGGATCCAAGGATTGCAAGGATATTCCCATATTCGCCATAACGTGTGAGTATATCTATTCGAATTTAAACCACTTTATTTTGTAATGCTTTGGGATATTTACTGCTTGAGTTGGGATAGATTCCTGATAGCCCTATACTTCTAAGCTTTATTAATTATCTTCATTGATTTAAAAATTTCATTTTTATTTTATTTTTTATTTATTTTGACGGCACGCAGCTTAGGTGACATACCACCACACCTAGTACCTCCAGCCCGGCCTGGCCCCGGCTTTCGATCATGGTAGCTGGCCCTACTTGTAGCTTTGACTCATTAGCTTTAGCCATTACTGGTGGTGGTGTGGCTTAACTCTGTCTCCCAAGTCCCTGGTTACATGTAGCTCGCTGCTGAGGGTTAACTAGACTGGGTTTCTGTGTGTTGATGTTGTTATAGACTGTTATGCCCAAAATTTCAATGAATTCCCATAGTCGCTAAATTTACATCTGAAACTGAATTTCTGAAAGTTAATTTCTACCAATAGCCTAATTGTTTGAAAACTTATTGCACAGAATTTAGGTTATTAATACTTATGTTATAATAGGGGTTTAATAACTTCCAACAGTTCAATCAATTTTTGTAATGCACAACGTACAACTTAATCATTTTTAATATTAAATTTTTTTTTTTCTTTTGTTAGTAATAATTATTCTGAGTTGAGTTGGCCGTCATGGGTGTTTGTGGCCTTCGGATCATCCAACAAAAAATGTGCCCCTCCCCTTTAAAAATTCCTATTTTTTGTCAGAGAAATATACCTGAAAAAAGGGCACCCAAATATTCTGATGATCTTAAAGGTACTATATGTATGTCCCATTTGCAGGCCAAAAAAATGAAAAGGTTAAATTCCAACGGCGTTGGAAAGACAATACTAATTTAGAACTTCCCTAATAAAAATGGGGCTTTAAATTAACATGTCTTTAAGTGGGAAAATAACGACCAGTAGTTGTCGAATCGACTTAGGAGCTATAGAGCCAGTAATTAATAGTCTGATTTTTCAGACCATTGTACTGAATGGTCGAACGTTTTATGCTGCACAAAGATCCAATCAGTTTAATTTTGGCCATTACAAGAAGTGGGTTAAATGCTCATGTACCCTTTACAGCTCATTTTATGTACGTTATTACCAAAGATGAAAAAAGCCGGTCAGTCACTCAATAGTGTCTGACAGTGAAGTTTAGCAAGTAAACGGGTTTCCTTGCATAATTTGAATATTAGGACACTGCTCACGTTTAAATTTCACAGAGCTATAGGAAATACATGATGTATTCATAATTCCTGCAAAGTTCTACAGAATTTGATGTTGGCTGCAAAAGGGACATAGGATCTTTAAAGAAACATATAATTTGTAGATAGTGTGTCAAATTCAAGATTCTTTTGAATCAAAAGATACACATGTACTGTAAGTCTGTGTACATGCATCCATGCAATATAAACAATTAAAGTACATGTATTGACAGCATGCTGCCCAAAGTCTGTACAATTAGAGTGACTTAACATGTACACCTGTATACGTCTCGAGTTAATCATTAAACAGTCTCGTAGACCCTTTGTATCAATGAGTGACTACAACTTGTATCTTCCCATATTGCATCAACATGTGTTTTAAAGATAATTCAAAAACTCATGAAATCTCTCTCTCTCTCTCTCTCTCTCTCTCTCTCTCTCTCTCCTAGTTCTCCCTCTTCTCTTTCTCTCTTTCTCTCTTTCTATCTATATAATAATCTCTCTCTCTCTCTCTCTCTCTCTCTCTCTCTCCCTCTCCACCTCCCTTTATCTCTCTCTCTCTCTGTCACTCTTCTTCCCCTTGTTTTTTTTCTCTTTCTCTTCCTCTTTTTCTCCCTCTCTTTTTCTATCTCTCTCATTTCTCTCTTTCTCTTCCTCTCTCTCTCTCTTTCTATATCTACCCCTCTCTGTCTTAGATACAAATTTGGCTTCATGTAGTTAATAAATTAACAATTGACAAATTATACAAATTAATATCAAGTTCAAAAGCAACAAATGCTTGAGAAGAAGGACTTTCAACCAGGAAAAGATTGGTAAATGATTTACATGTAGGATTATCTCCTTAATATACTCGAGCTAGTTAAAACAAATATTGAAAAATTAACATCTGTTTTAATAAAGGGCTAAAATAAGACTAATTTGATTAGATTTAATTTATATATCTATTAGTATTCACCCCCCCCCCCCCCCAAAAAAAAGGAGGAAATAGTTAACTTAGTTATAAAATATAAATGCACAGTTATTGTCTTATTCTTTTATAGTGGATGACAGTTAATTACCAATGCCTGTGTTATGATAATATAAAGTTCATGATGAACTCTCAAGTTATAAGATATTTAAAGGGCCACTCTAACCAAAACGGGCTAAAAAATGAGAAAAAAAAGACATGTAGAATCATTTTTGATGGAGATTCCCAACATGACAATGATTTTTCTTAGAAATCATCAATAATTCTTGAATCTAGCTTTAAAAATGATGACTCAGAACGCTCAGAAAAAACCAGTTTTGGAGCTGTATTGCGCAACTATTTATGACGTCACTGCAGGCGCTTCTCCGGTGAAAAGGAGGGTGATTTAGGCATCAAAATGTCTTTAAAAAGGCAAACTATGATATTAATTGGGGGAAAAAAGATGTTTATCTGAAAAATAATATGCACTTGATAGTCCCAGTACGTTTCTGACAATTTCATCATATCTAATGTAAGATCCTTAGTTGTAGGACAAATCGGACATGCCTGCAATGACGTCAAATGCGTCATCAAGGCCACGCGACCGTATTAACTTTTTCGAGGGGCGTATCCCAGCAAGCGTAAGAACTGTGAAAAATGGATGGTTATTATCATTTTTTGGTCAATTTAGAGATTTTCTGAAAAATAAGAAGCTGGAATATTAATAAGTAGAGGTGTATTCATGTTTTGAAATGCTATGTTAGTTGGGTTAGAGTGGCCCTTTAATTATTTTCATAATTCATGAGTCTTTTTATAATGAATTTATGATATGATGCTTAAAATGATATCTTGAATTTGCAAAAATTAATTTTAGTAACTAAACAGTAGGCTGAATATCTGAAACTAGTGTAGGGATTTATTTTGAACTTCTTAAACTCCCCTTCATATCCATGATTCATCCCTTTCATACTAATAGGTCATCCCTCATTCACATTCACCCTTCCACCATTCTTTCATCTTTCTCTCTCTCTCTCTGATTGGTTTCAATGTTCTCCTGATGCAGTCAAGCTTAAAGTATAATTTACATATACTATGAATATTCAATATATATATATACTTTTGATTATGTTTGAATATTCAAGAATACTTTGTGATGTTGATATATACTTGTATGTGGCTAGATGAATATTAATTTCTTTCTTCTACTTTGCATGGAATGTATGTGGAATGCAACATAGAATGCTGTAATGCTTTTAGACATTAAACCTGGTCAGTTAGCCAATAGTTCTGCTGGACTGCCTCTGTGTAGTTAAGAGTGCTAGGAATTTGTTAGAACCGCAACCCTACAATAACAATTGCCTTTTGAATCAAAGTCGAAAGAAACAAAATCCAAAGTGTAAGAGAGTTAACAAAAGCAATTGGTGATTAAAGCTAATAAAATTTTCTTATGTACATGTAGGTTATAGAAGAATTCATATCTTAATATTTATCAATTGTAAAAATTGAATTTTGCAGTTACCTCCAATGCTGTACATGGACTTTTTATGATGAGCAAACTAACAAAAAATACACTTTAAACCTCTTATACTGTAAGTTATAATACCTCCCCCTAATCCCCACACCTGACTGCCCAATCACTGTAGGAAACCTTAGCTTACTCAACCATTTATATGTCTTTATTGCTTTATTCCAGTAGCGCTTGTGATAACGCATCATAAAACCAGATGAGAGGAGTAACCCTGTACACGCTGCTGTCCTTTCTCTTTGTGGCTTCATTTCTTGTGGTTCCAGCTTGTACATCGAAGTCCAATAACATGGCGTCTAAGAAGATGAAGTGGGCCGAGCTGGTAGGAAAGGTAAGGGCTGTTCTGATTGTGTGATCGCCTGTGCCTGCAAAGTTTGAATATATACAGTGGGTTACAGTTTTACATTAAGGTCACCCAATAGACACAGAAAAAGTGACCACTGTAGTCGAGTGGCCTCCTTATACAGTTCTACAACACATATTTCTTTCTGGGGGAAGACAACAAAAATTGCCACTGTACACAGGTGGCCTTTATTTTTTAGAGGGGTCATTACGATGGGTTAGACTGCATTTCCTTGGCCTGTAGTTGGTATTTATTGTCACAATACATCGGATAATGTACCAGTAGGATCCAAAATTTAGAATGTTCTATATTTTGTCTTATGAACACTTTTTAACCTCACGCCTAATGAATATTAGGGCCTATTTGATTTATGTGTATATATACATGTACTGGTAGAGATGCGATGCCTTAGAGATTGTCTACCAATCATATTTTAACTTTCTATTTCTCAATACCCATTGTATTCATTATAGACTGGAGAGGAAGCCAAGGCAGCCATCTTACAGGATAGACCAGGATTGCAGGTAGGTTTTGCTTGTGAACCCTTATTTAACGGTATAGACCAGTTTTGGTAAAGTTGCGGTTCAAGGGTTTTGGGTGCAAAATATCCATTCAATATTGTCTTCAGAGGTTTAGATGGCAATACTTCAACCTAAGTTCGCAAAAAAAAACAGAAATATATGCCCAAATGTTTAATGTTGAAGTGCATTCGCAATATCTATCCAGGCCGGATCGATATAATTTACCAAATATATCAATTACCGGTAGTAGGCAGTTTCCCGGCAAAATTTGTATCATCACGTAGAAGTCAAAACATTTCATTTTTTGAGAGGGGGGGGGGCGTTTCCAAAACTGGTCTATACCTTAAACATTATTGTCAGGTATGCCCATTTTTAAAATGAAATTTCGAAAGAAAATAAATATTGGATAGAATGATAACTACCCAGATAAGCATATATTTCATCCGTTCATCTCATTAAACATATGTGATGTAATGATGTTTATAACTGCTTTTCATTTTATTTTTAATATCTGGGTTACACCAGTTTAGCTTCAATTATTGTGATAAAAACTCTTTTTTAAGACTATCATGTAGCCTTCTTTATGAGGTTTTCCAAAGAAGAACTTTTGCTATATTCTCAAAAGATTCTTAAAAATCTGCATACAGTACTCAAATGTTCTTTCTCTAGTGAATAATAAGTGGTATAAATTGCACATAAGCAGCTTACCCATTTCTAGATTATGATTAAAGAACTTAATCCCATGTAAAGCTGAAAATCCCTACAGAATAATCTGAGGTAATCCCATTCGACCATGGATCTCATTGTGCATCACCAGTACTTAAAAAAAATAAAAAATTCTTTGGTCTTTGTTACCAAAGCCTGCTAAGCTTTCATACCACTTCACTAGAAAGACTTGCAACTGTATCTGGGAACAAGGGCATTGTGTGGGCCCAGTGGAGGGGTCACTTGCTGTTTGGTTAAGGGGGCAGGGGTGGGGGGGGGGAGGAGATGGATCTAATTATGAGATGGTTGAAAAGCAATGGGGTATTAAAGCAACGAGCAAAAGGAGTTTTTGAGAAGGGATTATCTCCTCACTAACCCACCCTCCACCCCCCTCTGTCATATTTAACCCCTCCCCATCTCTTTTTTTGTTGGTCATTGTGTTCAATTCTGTCATTCTCTATGCCTCTGGCTGGATGAGCAATTATTCATTTTCCCTTCTATTTCCAAGGGCAAACAGCAAACATGCATTGATACCATGTTTACCTCTAGAATGCTGTTAATTTTAGTTTATGATTTTTGAGCAAATTAGTCAGGAATGAAAACTTCTTTAAAATATGCATGAATATTAAGTGGTTGAAAATCATAAGGTCTGTAAATGGAAATACGGTACACTTCAAAGTAACAGGGGCAAAGTAAATCTGATTGTTTATCATGCTGTAGATATGTTGTTTAAATCAGCAAAATATGAACAGACTGACAACTAACAGATTCCTTCTTCATTACACTGTCACGCAAGTTATGAGTTTCCTCTGTCCATATCTTTATAACAGGTTGATATTCTTCCAGAAGACTCAATGATGACCATGGATATGCGCGAAGACCGTGTCCGCATCATGGTCGATGATGCAGGGATAGTGGTGAAGGCTCCCTTTGTTGGTTGAATCTCGTCAGTCGTCGTTGCCTAGCTCATTCCCTGTACCAGATTAACGTTTACCAATGAGTTTTTGTTTTCTGTTGTGAGGTGCGAGGAGAACCTTATGCAATCATAGTAAATTATGCCTGTAATTTGGATGATAAACAATGACATTAAAAAACAATAAAGAGCCATAGATATTTAAGAGAAACTTCTACTTACAGCCTTACACCCAAATATATTTGGTTAACTTTGTACAAACAACCAACTTACCATCTATTTGGTGCCACAAGTATGTTAACTCTGTGTTAGAGTATATGAGTTAATGCCTTTTGACTCCAAACAGACGTTGCTGTGTAATTTTCATCATTATAAGAACTTATCGGTACTTTTTGCTTCAATAAAAGCATAAGAACATTCCTTTTTAATCTATTAAAACAATCCCTAAATATTGATCTGAAATCTCTGATCCTACATTCTCTCTGATAATGGCAGGATTAAGATCGTACCTACAGACATTTTGCTTTATTCTGTTCTAGGTTATGTCACCATCATATAATATATCAACTCTGTCAGTTATTTGTGCTACTATTGCGCATGATATGGTATTAAGATTTTTGTGAATTGGTATCTCCAATTTATATGTAAAATTTTCAGTTTCATTCATACAGATCACTTGGTGCTCTTGCTAATATGTGCTTTCTTGAATATTGGGGGAAATTTATAAATATTTTATCATATGATAGATAAACTGTCAAAGATTTATTTCTTTTTGTGTTTGTTTATGATAACCAAATTATCTCTTCATAATAGTACTAGAACAGCTTTATCCAAAACATATATACAAAATATTATGTTTATTCTAAATCATGACCATTTGTGCCTCACAAACATTTTCCTGACCTTCAAAAGTGAACATGCTGGATATGAATTATAAAAGTTTTAAATTGAGTAGATATGATTAAGGTTAATATGGTCTTTATACAAAATTAAAATATGATTACTTTACATTTTCTGGCCCTGATGTCTTTATGTAATTTGTGTTTAGTATTTGGTTGGATATTCCCTTGAGGAATAAAGTTATTTTCTAATTTATTTACCTGAGAAACATAGAATTTGACAGGATAATGATATCCATAGACATCTGACATACTTTTCTGTTATGAGCATATAATGATGTAAAATAATTATATGAGGAATGTTATAAGCAGAGATACTGAGTTTTCACCTTTCCTGTGTGGGAAAGGTATCGGACAAGTCAAAAAGAGTTCTCAAATACCCCTGCGGATGACTGATGGGGAATATGAGAGTTATGAGAGTGTATGGGAAAGGTCAATTGAGTGAGAGCACTAGAGAGTGAGAGAAAGAGGGAGAAAAGAGAAAGAGAGAGAGAGAGAGGGGGGTAGAGAATTGAGAGTAAGGATAGGGGGAGAGCGAAAGAAAGATGTTATAAGTTTATGATGTACATGTATATGTTATACAATTGTGTAGCACACTGTCAAGAACGGAAGAATATAGAGAAAGGGTAAAAACAAATATCTGCCTGGTTAGATTGAAAGAAGGAAAAACATTGAGGAAGATACAGCAGCTGTAATACTTTATTCCCTCGATTTTTATTCTTTCTCTTTTTACCAGCATACCATCATGTTTTCTTCTTATATTTATTTATATATGCCCCTATCAAAACTTTTAGCCATTTACAAATTATTTCGACTAGACTTTCATCTAGTCAAACATACAATCCAATACCATAACACTTTCAGACATAACACTTGTTTAAAATTGATTTTAATCATAGAGATATGAATATAATAATGTCATTTAGCAAATAAGGGCCCTTTATTAAACACGAGGAAAAAAATGACGAAAAAACAAAACAAACATGGATAAGACAAACTTTCTGTGACCCCAAAGTAGAGTTTGAGTAGAGAGTTCCTATCCCAACTCCCTGGTTTGTTCAATAACTTTACGTTCCAACCAATTGGATGCACTGAGGGAGAGGAAGGGGGGCTAGGTCTAAGACTGATTTGGGGGCGGGGGGGGGGTGGGGGATCTTGGGGAAGAACTGTTTCTGGTTTGATGGACAGCTTTTTGATATTGTTGGGGGTACAAAAGGCAGAATAACCAGCTAGTTGAATGCAGTCGTCCATCAGGAAGAAGATAAAGAGGGATAGAAAGGACTTTAGTCATGACAAGTTCGAATTTTCGACCATTTTAATTTATGATTATCTTTAGGAAGAATAAAAGTATTTTTTCATTTGTTAGTGATTGATTTGCTTTCTTGACGCCACCATCGAGAATAGAGAATTTTGACCAGAAGCGCCGACTGTTCTCGAAAGAAAATCTTCTATTAATGTCATAAAACAACCATATATTTGGGAGGTAAGTTACATTTATAAAGCCTTAAATCTTGAATACAGACATTATTTATATTACATGCTAGTTATAGTTTTATTTTATACATCAATGCGTGGACTATTCTGCCCGCAAGTTTTTCAATCGCCTGCAGAATTTATATACTGTCATGATAATCTCTCAACTAAGTCCCACATACTCATAACGATGTGTGTGTATTCCTTTTTGTGTAATGCCGGTGGTGAATGCGAATTATGGTGAAGAATTTGAACTTTGAAGTGAATGAGGCTTTTCATCCTGATCCTTATTAATATTTTTGGTACAGGCATATTACCAAGACAGTTTTGAGGCTAGTGTACTTTTGTATCCAATTTGACCTGTAACTCCGTAGACTCTAGAGTAAAGGAGCCGGTAATCGGACAGCTCCAGTTTTCGGCCGATCCATTGGATGCATGGTAAAATCCCTTTAAAATACATCGCATAGATTCTAATAGCATATCACATATCCCACACATACCATACCATGCCAGAGTCACTGAAGAACCACATTTGCAATGGAAAATATATCCTAAAATATCACATTTTAGCAATGTAATCGGCGGTCCCGCTACCCAAATCTGAAAAATCGAGTTTGTAAGAAATATGGGTACCATAAAATGAGCTTTATTTCAAGTATTTTTCAGATTTAGAGCCTGATTTTGTGTTGGTCGCAAGCTCAAAAGTATCTCATCGCATGTATTAAATCAATGCAGCCGGACCCCGCCACGCACACACAATATGTCTGTCTAATTCAGATTCCAACTTCCGAACACCGCTGTGCCTGTCTTCGGCCAGGCGAGCACCCGGGAGCTCCGGCGTGGGATACCTGCTCCGCCCGCTTGTGCTATACATCAGCGCGGAAACGCACGGCGCGCGCGAGCGCTTCCTATTGACTTTGTACATGCGGCCGAAAACAGTGGCTCCAAAACAGTGAAAATTGAAATGAATATTGTCATGGCAATTCGTGATTTTTTTCTGGGATTCTTTTTTTGTTTAAATAATAATAATATTTGCTTCATGATTTGAACAAGAAATGATAATAAATAGGAAGTAAAGAGTCCAAAAAATAGGATTTTGTCTTAAGTGGCCGAAAACCGGGTCCTTTACTCTAACTAAAGTCTACTAAAAACATAGGGTAGCGCGCCCAGTATTCGGTCCATTCCCAGTATTCGGTCAGACAGCCGTTTCAACAGCTGTAACAGTTTAAAAAATAATTAATGAGCCGCGAAACTTGCACAAATCAGGCAGCTGAACAACTTTTCTTAACTCTAAAAATAAATCAGAGATAGGGCCCCGGAAAGATCTCCAACTTAGCTCGAAATTGGTCAGTGTCGCACAACTTTCTGCACTTCCGCGTTCTCTTAGCACATGTGCTAAGATGCATAGCCATATGTAGAAGTCTATTGCGAAACAACTACATGTGCTGTCGCAATGAATTTAGTATGTGTGTGAAGAGAATCACTTCCGTGTTTGCTCCATCGCAGCGAATTTCCAAATGACGCACTTGCCGATGTGCAAGAGGTATTTATACAATACCCTTGCCATGCGGTATCGCTCGTCCAGTATTCGGTCAACGCATTGACAATCGGTGCTTTATCGCGCGATTGTGTGAAAATACGCTTCGCTCCTTGGCAACGGAGATACCACGCACAAATCGCGTGACCGAATTCTAATCGGCGCGACCGAATTCTGGGCAGAAAAATGCTCCGTCTTCTTTCGGAAATATATTTTTTTCTTATTATCATTCTTTATTTTAAGTGACTATAAAATCCTGTTAAAGGAATAATTTTCCTTTCTTTTGATGGGTAGATTGTAAAATAAAAGAGGTAAGAATTCAAAATATTAGTGATTTCCCCTTAACTGACCGATATACTGGGCACTCTACCCTACCGAAAATCAACTAGATCTAGGCCTAAATCTTCATCAGTTGTTCAAATAATAATGGTCATGATTTAAAAGTAGTTATGTTTTTTACCTGTTTTGTGTCAATTTCTTATCTATTTTGGAGTATTTTCCTAAAAACGAAGACATCATAAATTCATAATGTACACTTTCTCACAGGTTTCACGGCAATACTGAGCACTGCGCAATAACACTACAATTGCATACCATACCGACGAAGGGGTGAGGGCAGGCGCGTGTTCATGAAGTTAGGGACCATAATAATGATCATCACATCATAATGTGAATTACTTACATGTTTAATAAGGATCTGAGAAGATAATGTTGGCTCATAAATGTTGGATAATGTAAGTTTTAGTTTTTAAAAACTAAAAGAATATATGCAAAATAATTTTGTGCTGAAAGCTTCAGACTTGAAGAGACAAACTTCTCCCTGTAATTTTTTTTATTTTTTCCCACATTTTTAGAGTGCATAGTTTGATCATCTAATATCGTCATGCCAACCATAGAAGAAATGAACGATGATGCCCCAGGGAACACTCCGCCCAGTTCCTCCTCAAGCAGTACCACATCAGGAAGCAACAGTGCCACCAATGGGACCACAGGGGGACAATTTGGATTTGGGAAGGTGATGGTAAGTACAAGAAAACTGAGACATGAACATGTAGATAAAGAACAAATCAATGAGTCAGGGTTGGGTTTATAACCAAAAAAATGATTTAAGAGAACAATTTAATCAGCCATCATATAATTATTGTAGAATTAAGTAAAAATGTTTCTATATATTTTGTTGTTGGTATTAGTTGGTTCCTTTGTATTGCCTGTTTGTAATCAATTGAGCATTTGAGATGCAGTGAGCCACTTGATTGGCCCACCAAAGTTCTCAGTGAGAGTCTACTCTTTCAGTACATTTTGTACAATATTTTGTGGTGCTATTGCATAATTGGTCATGTTTGCAACTTCTACATATACGTATCTCTTTCTCTCTCTCTATATATTTCTTTCGATATCATTAGTTATCTTTGTCATTATCATTCATATTGTATTCTTATTGACATCCAGTTTGAAAAGTTTTAGGAAAGCCTAATGATATATACATGTAATATATATTTCTTTTTCTGCCAGGCTCACCTGATCGAGTTCAAAGTAGATGCGGCCTTGTGGGCGTCTCGTCTTGCTACAGTTGTGTGCAGTATCCTATATGTATTCCCTATTCTTGGGTAAGATTACTAGGGATTCAGTTAACAAATTGAATAAGTAGAAGTGTGGTAGTGGAGTAGTTTAAGCCCTTGACTTAAAATGCAAAAGTTGTGGTTTTGATCCCGACATGACACTAATGTCTTATTGGCAAGGCATTAATCTACACTTGCCACTCCATACCCAGGAGAGAAATGGTGACATGGTAGGATGACAAAATCCTTTGTGTCACCGGTAGTAATTTTTATATGCCCTCAGGGTGACCATATGGTAGGAATGCTCCCCAGGAAGTGGAGATGGTGCACAATGATGTGTGTGAATGAATCCGATGACCGGGGCAATAATTATTGTAAAGCGCTTAGAGACTTTATTTTGTATTAAGCGCTATATAAATCAGGATTTTTATTATTATCATTATTATTATTATTATTATCATTATTTTCATTGTTATTATTATTATTATTCCACCCCCAGACAAGCAGCCGGCCACAGCTCCTACCAACGAGCCCTGATCCTCAACGGTTTGACCAGTGCCCTAAGACTTCATCAGCGCATGCCGCGTGTTCAGTTCAACAGGATGTACCTGGCGCAGCTTCTGCTGGAGGACAGCTGTCACAATCTCCTCTACTCGCTCATCTTCATCAACAGCTACCCACTCACATGTATCCTTTCATTCTTCAAGTTGGCTTGAGACACTCAAAGAGAAAGTAGGATCAAGAGTATTAATGGGATCATGTGAATTAGGACCGATGTTGTATAAAAAGAAAGGACATTTTGACATTTTCCAGCCTATTTATCAATTGATTTATCAATAGATTAATAGAATTTCATTTGTTGGCAGTTCTGTCTTTTACATGTGCTGTCATACAGGGAGAGCTCTCCATTTGTCTGTTTCATCATAAGAGTTTTTTCATTTCAAATCACACATATATGACTTCAATTGACAGAGATTCTCTGTATTATCTTAACCATCAAATTTCATGATTTCCTATTCTTTGTTCAGTGTATCCATTCTTAGATAAGTATACTTCTTTTCAGGCCAACTTTCAATGAAAGACCGACAACCCTTTGATAAGGCTAAGTTTTCTTGTACATACCATTTATAATTATCCAGCAATTATTGAGTTTAATAATCCTATTTGCACATTTGCACATTATTTGCGCCAAAGAGAGTTGCTTGGCGGCTAAAAAACCAGCGTAGCCTAAAATAGTCTCAAGTGTTAGCCAATAAGTCTAGATAGTTAACTAATGAAATTTTGAATTGTTGAATTTAATTGAATTCAACTTATCATGCTTACTGCATAAAAGTCTGTATACCAATACAATGAAACAGACAATGTCGGAGTGAGTATTTACTGTTACATCGTCCCATCTTTCCTTGACCAATTGAATGCAGTTGTGCTGACACCGGTGTTCTTGTTTGCTGTCTTACATTCATCTAGCTTCACCAAGAAACTTGCCAATGTAAATAGAATTTTATTTCACTAACACCAAGGCCCTGTTTCATAAAACTTGTTATCAATAACAAATGCTAAATGTCTATGACAAATTTGCTCTCAGCCAATCAAATGCCAGGATTTCAGTAGCTTATAACAGTTACTGCAACTTCTTATTGATAAAAAGTTTTATGAAACAGGGCCCAGGTGTCACAATGAGGGGATTGCATTATTCTTTTTGTTGATAAATAAATATTTAATGTACCATGTTATTTGCTACCTTCATTGCTTTCATTCAAACTTTGAAGTGCCCACTTTTTTATAAATCTTCATGTGAAATATTTGTATTACTTTGTGGACAAATACTATGTAATCCTGAGCATTGTTTTGTAAAAGGTCAATGCAATCAAATGAAAGTATACTTCTCATGTGTAGCGGATGCATACCTAAATCATTTTACAAAATATTTCAAGGTACTTGTATTTAGGGTTTGGTGTCATTTAAAAAAGTAAAATTGTTTGTCCTTGGTAGGAAAGATATGCCAAGCAGCATGTTGGTACCGTTATTGAGCAGATTTAAACTGATTACTTACCAGTAATTAAAAATAGTTCTCTCATATAGATTGCATTGCTGTACTATCTTTTGCATATTTGTTAATAAATGAACTTTTCAATTCTCTCTTTTTTAGATCGCCGGACCAAACAGCATGATGTTGTTGCGCCGACTTGTCGATAAAGTCATCTCATACCAAGTAGACATCCTACGGTTCATAGCTCTTGATGAGATACTCATTATGCCTGTTCTTATCTTTATGATGGCCACGTAAGTACCAGGAACCGTTGAAAAATATTATTTTTAGTGCAGTATTCTGTCAGCTTTATCACCCTTCTTAATTCACATCCATGGCACCTTTGTCTAAAGACATAGCTGACAGATTTACTTGTTTATGAATGGCAAAATATATGTTTGTTTTGTTTAAACTGATAATTGCATTAATAACTTGTATAGCCTACTGGAAAATACATATTCATCTTAATATATATATAGCAAAGGTTAGTCAAATTATTGTGCATTGAAATAATGAAACTCAAGGGTTTTATACCTCATAATCATCATATTCAGTAACTATTTGAATATGCTAAAGCTTAGACAATGGATATATATTTTACTAAAGGTATGAGTGTGACAAAGCCTTCTGATAAAAAGGAAACCATTGACTATTTTCCAGTAATTTGTGTGAATCTGATTCTAATGCTATATGAAAATAAATGAAAAATCAAGGAAATAATGGCAGATTTCAAACAAGGAAATGTCATCACTCTCTTATTACTGGTGTGCCATATCCTGTTATATACCACAAATCTGCAGGCATGAAATTCACTACTGACTGTTGAGCAGTATGCTATAGTGACAAAAAGATTGATTGGGCATGCAAGGGCGCAATAAATGCACATGAGGTGAACAATGGATTTGTGCTGTGGACACGCAGACTTCTTTTAGATTTGTGAATTTCCCTATTAAATGAATGTATACATTGTGAAAGGAATGTTTTGTGAAATATCCCTTTTTGAGAATCCACACACAGGATTTGGTGTAACTATTATATTGACTGCTAATTTTCCAGGTCATGGTTAAAACTATAGCTTCTAGTAATCTGGAGAGTACACTATGCCCCTCGATTTTTGTCGTGGCACAGTACAGTTTCAAGATTGACTTCGGCATTATCTTTTAACCATGCCCCTCAAAGCAGTCACTATTTGCGTATGATCCTCCTCCAGTCAATTGAATATGAGCTGCATAACCAAGAACTTTTTCTATCTGTCTGAATGTCCGGATTTTCTTTTTTCCAATCACAGTGGTCGCATGAACCTGATAGCCCCCTTCATGTACTTTAGATTCCTGACATTCCGCTATGCCTCGAGAAGGAATCCATACTGCAAGTGAGTAACAAGAATATCAACCTTACTGAAACCTGTCTATAAAGACCACCCAAGGGAGACAAGAATAGTGGTCTTTATGTAAAGGTTCCTTTAGTACATGTTTCAATGAGAAATCATTTTCAATGGAAACAAAAAATGTGGGCTTTGTAAACAACACAACAAGTAGGCAGACAATAATGAATTTGACTCTCTCTCTCTTTCTCTGTCTCTCGTTACACTAAAGAAATTACAATCTTGTGAATATTGAAATGTGGCCAACTTGTCTTTAAGGCATGCTCATTCAAGCATGACTAGATGGTAATCTAAAAGTACAGTGTTCATGTCCCTGCCACATCTAATGTACTTAAAGCCAGACATTGAGATACATTTGCCACACTATACCCAGGTTTAGGTAAATGGATACCTGGCAGGAATTCACATCTTAACATATTGCAAGAGCAGCCATGCTTAAGCTGGGGTAATATTACTGGAGTGCCAGGGGGGTGTTTCGCAAAGATCCTAAGTTGAACTTATCTCTAAGTTGGACTTAAACATTATGAAAAGCTATTTGTAGCCTTAAAATAAAATATATTCAAAAGCAGAAATTCAAGTAATTTAGACTTTTCATAAATTCCACATCAAGAACATGAAATCTCCTTGATAAAAGAAAATGTGAATGATTTGAATCAACATTTTATGCCTTTTAAAATAACGTTTACAAAATATTTCAAAGATGCTAACGGCTTTCCATAAGTTTTAAGTCCAACTTAGAGATAACTTCAACTTAGAATCTTTGTGAAACACCCCCCTGGGATGTCAAGTTTGACAGACATGAGCGCTGTACAAGAACCCTCTCTGTTTATCATTAGTAGTAGTACAGTAGTATTTATATGTACCAGGCCCTGGATTAGAACTGTCAAACATTCGATGAACAGACTAAAACAACTTCTCTATACTACTTCTGTAGGATGATTTAGCATTATTTTCTCTGTCTATTTTCTTTCGATCGCAGACAAATATTCCACGAGATGAGGTTACGCACAGAGCAGTACTGCAGTAAGCCCAACACGCCAGCATTCCTCGGTAATTTCCTCACAAAGTGTATCGGCATGCTGAGCCGTTTCGCTCCCCAGGACCCCTACCAGCAGCAGCAGCAACCACAGCAATAGCCCGCCAAACCTCCAAGAACCTTGCATAACTCATTCTTACTTTAATACAGGTATTGTATTTAACATAGGAGACTCTGAACAGACCAGTCATTTAACAGCAATTTGTAACTTTTCCTGATTTAAAGTTATCAATGATGCATCTTAACATAGTAGAATTTGAGAAGAATTTTGTAACTCATCATTACTTTTATCATCCAAATTTTGAGATGGTAAAGTAATCACACGATATTGTACCCAAAATACAAGGAAAAAATGTATGCATAGCTGCATATTTATTAGCTTTGGTATAATTTTTTTAAGCATATGACTGCAAAAGCGATAACAAGGATTAAACATTAGGAAGAAGTCTAAAGTTAGAGTCAAAGACTTTGGTTTTCAGCAAAAAGAATTGCATATAGGTTTGTAGAGTGGAACTATTTCTAGGGTTGAAGGAGAGACAAACTGTATTGCTGTATTGTAGGACCAGATATAGATTGACTCCTTTTGTAATTGTAATAAGGAAAATATTGATGACAATTATTGTATGCTTTCATTTAGGAAAATTTAGCTTGAAGGTTTGAAGTGCAGTTTTCATGTAAAAAAGCAGCAAAATTATATAAAGCTCTTGAAACATAGTATTACGTGCTTTACAAATGTAGCAATTGTTATTTCATTGTTTCCACATGTCTCAAAGTTATGTAGTCATTCAATTACATGTTACTTTTACCAAGTGAATGGCCATCACCAAAATTAACCCTAAAACTGTTTATAGGGTACAGTGTAGACCTCCTCCATGTTCATACAAAAACAAAACAAACAAATATGGCTTGAAATATTTCTCCCCAAAAAGAAAATTGTGTTTTATTTAGACTTTTTTGTGTGTGACTAACTTCAGGTTGAATAAAAAATGCTGACCCCTAAAATATGATTTCCTTTCTAAAGAATAACCTTCACCAATCACCGAGAGGTTTATCTACGACTTTTATTTATTTTTTGTCTCCCTTAATTTTTTCAAGCAAATTTTACAAGTTGAAAATGATGATATGGTATGTGAGTAAGAACTAAATATTGTCTAGTTTCACATCCAGTTATGTTTTCATCTCAAGCTGTCTGCCTGTGGGCACTTTCTTCTAATGGACTGTACCAAAGAGTTGGATCTATTAGCTGAATCACTATGTTTTTACTACACCCATGTGACACTGCTGAATACACTCTGAAAGCATTTGAACTGTTTTTGTGGGATAGAGTTACATACCGTATACTTCTTCTTTAGGATAAGGCATTCTCAAATACCATGGCCCATTGTCCTTTCAACTCAACTGCCCTGTTATTTTGTTTTCAGTCATGAATAAGAAGTACAGGACGATCAGAATCTTTGTGAAATATGCTATAATTTTTATAAAGGTATCGTTGATTTCAAGGATGTAGCGTTAGAATTTATGTTTGATGTTTGTATAAAATGTCCTGATGATTGTGTAAACGTAGTTTATGAGAGAAAAAAAATGAATTGAAAACTACAAAAGTCCATAACTTTTAGACATCTTTCCATATAGGAGGTTGAGTGCAATTCAAGTGACTGAATTTTTGATGATAAATTAAAAAGAAATAATTGTGTATTTGTTATATTTTCAATCAATTTTGAGGGGGACTAAAACAAATAAGGGAAATGCACTGCACACATATGAGTATTTTTAGTTTGCTTTCACTTGTGATGGTATTGGTGATTTAAAGCAGAAAGGTTGGGTGAAACCTATCTGCAAAATACCTGTGCTGTCATTTTAGGTTCAATTAAGATGTTCAGAGACTTTAAGGGGGACAATTAATGTCATTCATTGGATTAAAGTGTTTTTTGTTGTTGGTGTAATTTCATAAGATATAAAGCACATATTTGCTCACAAGCATTGTAGTTCATATTAAAAAGCTGTTAGGAATGCTGAAAACATCTGTATTTTTATGTTTGTCGTCAGCACAAGGTCTATAGGTTTTAAAATATATTTGAGAATATTAAAAGCCCTTCGAGGCATTTATAATTTGAAATTATTATGTATTTGAATATTAAATGTCATTTGCAATACAATATATTTCAAATGATCTAATGGAATTGTTAAAATTATGGATAATTTTGTTTTTGGTGCCATTGTGTTGTTTATTTGTTTTAATTCATATATATTTGTTGACATTATTTCAATTTAGTTAAGGGGTTACTGGGTAAAAGAATAGTAAAAGAATTTTCATCATTGTACGGGCTCGTACAGATATGAGGCGACAAAATCGCAGCATTTATGTAATGATGACGTAAAGTGTTATAGTATTACGCTTCACATTTTTGCATCAGAGTTCAGTTAATATGCTCAAGTCCTTTGTTGGGTGCAGTTGCCATTTGTTTATACATTTTTTTAAAACATGGTGGCTTCTATGGGGCGGTCTACTGCGCCATATCTGAAAAAGCCTTTAATCAATTATTGAAATAGTATATCACAATAGTATACAATGAGTGAATATTTTGCAATATTTTAAACAAAATAGGAAAGTGTTTTACTGAAGTGTGGTACAGGTAACCGTCATTTAGTCAGCATTATATGGTGGTATGTAAACCATAATATATTCACGTATATAAACACACATAACTATGCACATACAGTAAAGGAGGTATAAACTGTGTGGATTCACACAACATTACCTAGTCTTAATTTTTTGTTTATTGATGAATAGAAAAGTATGTTGTTGGTTTCTGATGTAAAATAAAAGGTATTACCATGTATGTACTTATACCTGTAGTATTTCTTTTTCTCCTGAAAATCACAACCAAAGTGTCTATTAATGGGGAAGAAATCCTCATTTTTAGAGTCGCTCTTTCATAATTTTGAAACAAAATCAGACGAGTGAACTTAACGTAAGCAAAATAAAATTAAAAGCAATGGGAAGAAACTAGAAAGCAAGGAGGAAATTTAGATTGAGAACATCTCTGTAACAAAACAATATGCAAATAGATATGTAGAAACATATTGTCTGGAAACTAGCCTTTCAACTCTTTCCTGTAATGATAGCTAAAACTCTTTATTGGTGTATGTTCATTTATTGTTACATTTTCTGTGATATTCAACTATTGTTATTTATTGTTTTCATAGGTATGTGACATATTGTGTTTCTTGCTATTTTGTTTCTTTTTTCTTTCATTTTTGTTTGGTCTAAGAGTCTGAGTTGGACCTTTGCAATGGAATTCAAGTTTTTACTGTGAAAAAAAATGGATTGTTGAACTGTACTGATTATGAATAAATCTCATACCAAATAGTTATGAATTGGGCGAGTTGCGTTTTCTTTTTTATGACCATGTACGAAACTATCCAATTATGCATCACCTGGAATTGCTTAGTTTGAACATATAAATATTCTTCATAGAATAGACAAAGACAATGATTTCCTGGCCAGTGGTAGAAAATAACATTAAAGCCCCTCTAAAGTTTTGGAAGCCCCAAAAGTTTGATGGCAACATTTCACTTAAATTGTATCATAATGTGAAATAGGATGTCATCTAAGACGCATGTACTTGTCTGCTAGGATTTTCAAAACAAATGTGTTTGAAGTCGCACATTGATGTAAAGATACACAATTTAGGTTTTCTGCGTACAGATCTAAACCCAAATTATGTTCTCTTTTATCAATATATTTCTTCAAACACATGTTGGGGGGGGGGGAATCTTTGCAGAAGTGTGTCTTAAATGACATCCTCTTTCACATTATGATACAATTTAAGTGAAACTTTGCCATCAAATTTTTGGCGAATTCGGGGCTCCCAACACTTTAGAGGGGCTTCATTAAAACTGCAAAGAAACCCAGCGATGCTTCATGATGAAGGTGTGACCCTGAGAGGGCGTGCTTTCGCAAGAGACCCATTGCTCCATCAATCACAACGATAAAAGAGCACAAAATAGTGTAATCTAAAATAATGTAAGTTAATCATACCAACCGCGAAACTAGGAATTGATTTTAGGGTTCCCTAGGGGGGGGGGGGCTGCAGTGATGGGGAGCTCCCCACCCCCTTTCGCGCGAAAGCTTTGACGTTTCATGACTAAATTATTGGAGAACTTTTAATCCTTGTCTGAATTTTCCAAAATAATATTTGATTCATTGTTATAAAAGATTTTTTTTTTAAAGGATATCTTCAGAAATTAGCATCCTGCATGTGAGAAATATATTGACGTTTAAATCAACCAATCTCCAAATAATCAGCAGTTTATCATAAGATTTCCATAATTGCTTGGGCTAACTGCGCTCCGCTAGGCTGGGCTGATGGCTATAGAATTCAAAGCTCATTTAACAATTACATTTTTAAATAAGGCCATTTAAAAAAATATACATGTTTAGCGTCCCCGCCCGCTTCCTTTTTGGGAGCCGCCTCCTATTTTTTTTTATTTGTTATTTGTTATTTTTTATTTATTTTTTTTTTTTTGAAAGTTTTTTTTGAAAATTTTTTTTTTTAAAGAAAAAAACATGAAAAACAATGCTAAAATGGCTCTATTTCTGAATTTAAAAAAAAAAAAATTGTCGGCGGCCATCTTGAAAAAAAATTGCCCCGACTGTCAGGGAAAATGTACCGAGCGTCCATTTTGAGCGGCCATTTTGAAATAAAAAATAAAAAATAAAAAGGGCCCCCTCCTTCCTATTTTTCGAAAAACAGGACGCTAAACATGTTTTTTTTTTTTTTTTGGCCTAAAGGATAATATATGATGTATATCAGTTGTTTCTTTTATAATCTTTTTAACACAGTCTTTGTCATAATTCTTTGTCTCCTTTTTTTGTCTTCCTACGTCCTCTGACTTCTTTTAATCTTTTCTCTCTCTCTCTCTCTCTCTCTCTCTCTCTTTGTTTTTTTTGGGGGGCGGCCGCCCCCCCCCCTGGATACGCGCCTGAATCATACCACATGGCGAATAAATGAGATAAAGAGATCTATGGATCCGTATTAATTTGAGAATGTCTCATGATGGTGATTGGAAGCGGAGTGAGCGAGGGGTATCGGCTAAGCCAGATTTTATCTGCAGTTATCGAAATAGATTTACAAACCATTACCGACTTTCTAATTGCGTTAACTAATAGTATAGAAAAGGTATTTAAAACGTATCGTCATTGGATTACAAGAAAATCAAATTGATTCATAGATTAATTCATATCTAAGGGGTGGGTTTCAAACTAACTCCCAATCATCGTAGTCTGTTTTGCTTGATGATTTTTTTTCTTCCGGCAAACCGGCTCTAAGCAAAATGTGCCCCGACACCTCCTTTCCCCGTTCAACATTTTCTAGCAAAATCAACACAGGATAATATGAAATCAACTCGATGGAAGAAAATAATGCAGAATCATTTAGAGAGGACAAAATAATACAATTTTGCCAAAGTCAATTCAGTAAATAGGGCGCATAGATGTAGCTCACATTCCAATTTAAAAATCGAATGGAGGGATTTATTGCATTTTACCCCGGTTCCCAATATAACCAAATCCTCTGTGTGCCCATGCCTTGAGCCATAATGCATGGCTGTCCAGAGAATTTTTTTATGTTGGGGACCGGGGTAAAATGAAATAAATTATTGAAAATGTATTGCATTTTCTGTTTTTTTGTTAATTTATGGAAACTGCCCCCTACCCTGTAGCCCCCGCTGCGTACAGTCATGGTTTAGTGACAAAGCAATGGCCTCGTAACTGTGAGGCCCCAGGATCAAAACCGTGTCGATGTGCTATATTAGTGCCCTTTTGTGGGGCATTAATCCTCATTACTGTCATTTATGACTTAAGGGCGTAGGTCCCCTAGTTGATAAGCATAGTAGCATACACATGCTTTAGCAGTCACGCAAAACACACATTGGCAAATTATTATTCAATAAAATCTGAGAATGTATACAATTATCTAGATCTATTATTTTTAAATTATTTTTAAAATAATTCCATAAATTGGGGTGAAACAAAAATATTCCAACTTTATGAGCGACAGTGTAACATAGACCTTACATTACTTTGCCATACTATTTGTATGTGTTCTAGCATGCATTTTGCTGTTTATCTATAACAAACAAAAAATAGTACAATTAGGCCTTCCGGCTGGGAAACAGATTTTTGATAAAATTAATGTACCATTAACAAAAAATGATGTTCAAGCAAATTTATCAAACGGTTTCCAGTGAGACATCGGGCTTAGGTGGGGTCATGAGAGGAACAAAAATAGTCATATCACGAGATTTAGTCATCAATGTGATGGAGGCGCTCAGAGTTAATCATTTTATGTTGTTTAATGAGCTATCAGTCATGCTAAAGGTTAACTAATGATTAAAGTTTAATTTTATGCTTTAATTTCCATGAACTTTTGGGGGTAGGATCAAAACAACATTTTGTTCTCAAGGAATGATTTTGGGGGATCCCGACGGCCCTCCTATACCCAATCGGGGGAAGGGGGAGGGTGAGCAGAATTCTCGTCATGATATTGTCTCTTTTGTCTCCCCCCACCCCCCCCCCCCCCCCCCCCAAATGTGTTCTGGGGGTCATTTTCAGCCCCTTCTGGGATCATCTCAGACAGACAATAAACATAATTATGAATAGACATAGAACCATATTTAATGTATTGTATTTTAATGGACATTTTTTTCTCTCAAATTGTAAATTAAATTTGTTTCGGCCTTACTGGGCTGCTATTTTGAATGTTTTCAATAAGGTGACAGACTTGTTAACCTAAAGTGATAAATTGGGCTACCCTATAATATTGCTTGGTATGGGCACATGTTGCTGGATGGGTTAATTGGTGAGATAAATGCATCACATGAAATTAGAAGTCCAATAACCAAAAGCAACGTGTGTTTAAATAATTAATAATTCTGGAACTAATTAGTGATCAATTAGTTTAGCCTACTCTTCATATTATCTTCTTCTAGGGTACATGATGGCATCTACTTGATTCCCCTTTCGTCCAGTTATTAAAAAGAAGTTCAGCAGGAGCTTATAGTTATCAAGGGGACTTTGAGGCGATAGTGAATGACATCGTCTGCCACGGATACCGATCGATGATGAAGTGAAAAGGTGTGCGCGCCAAATAATGTTGACGCCTCAATCGAACGTGCAACTAACTAATCGTCATCCCGAGACACAGTCACAGCTCTATTCCAAAAAAAAATCTCTTCTTTCTAAATAGTTTCTAACATTCTGTTTCCTGTGTGCGATTAATGAAGGCCTTCATATGTCAGGGCGAATCAAAGCGGTGAATCTCATAACTCTATTCCACTCTGTCACGTGATCCAGTCAAATCAGATCAAATTATAAACGGTGTACATTTTCGAGAGCAAAGCGAGAGCAGACGTATATCGGTAAACAGAAATAAAACAATGATGTGGATTCCGTCTATGACAGTTGCTTGACAACGTTCATTGTATTTTCACAACGGCAGGAAACACTAATCAAATCTCCACTCGGTTTGGGATTTATGACTTTTTTTGAGGTTTGCTGACTGTGATGTGAGCACATGATCGTTGTTGACCAGAACAATTAAGCAAAAGAGGTGTGATTTACTGACTGTTTGGTGCTGCCATGTTTCAGGGAAATGAAAAGGAAAAAAGAGAACATGTTTGTTGATTGTTTGTGAAGTAAGCACGGAATCAAAGCATGTGTGCTTTATCTTTAATTCTATATTTTGGAATGAGGAGCCATCTTGCACTTTTCTTGAACTCAGCGGGGTTGCTCGGTGACGCCCTTGTGAATCTTAGACTGTTCACAATGATTATACAGAAACACGTACTTACATGGTGTTGCAAAAGACTTATGCCACTCTCCTTTTTCTATTCCTCTCTCCCGGTTTCTTTTATCTCTTCTACTATCTTCCGCATTCTTTCCCTTTCCTCTCTTAACCCTTACCCTTATCTTCCCCCTCCCATTCCTGCTTCTGCTTAAATTGGAACATTATCAATGATTTGCCTCCTTTCATTCTCCTCACTTATACTCCTTTATAATTATTTTTGTACATTCAACAATTTGAAGAGATTCGACTTTGTGAACCTGCATTTTGGCCACTTGCCAGTGAATATTTCGCTTTATTGTCATGAAAAAGTAAGATCATTGTGTAGATCACAATCTTCCTATTGTATTTTGATTATTTAAATATGATTGTTTTACCTTAATGTATCCCCTCGTGACCAGAAAGGCAACCTAACATTATGAATTGTTTTGACAAAATGCTTGCCACTGTTTTACTTCATAAGTCATTTTTTGAGAGAGGCTGTCTTTATCTCTGATTATCGGGATTCGTATCCCTATGTATCCTCGCTCGATCCACCTCTTTCACGAATGTTATCATTTCTCACTTACTACATAACCTTGCATACAATCTTTCAATCGCAAACACTCATGAGCACTCAAACCATTGCATTTCTGAAACGAACGTATCTCAAAGACCGATTTACTAACATTGAAATGTTACGCATATATTTGTAATGCATACTTTTTATGCATTCAAGTGTCGTTCTTGAAAACCTGATAGCTTGCCAGATGCTAACCTGACATAGCAACAACATAATCTATGTAGACAGGATTCCAAGTATTGTAGTTCATAATAACAGGTTAATTAAATTACTCGTCACTATAGGTCCCCAGGAAAGAAACATCCATAAATTTGAATATGATAGTAAACCAGTCAATTTATTCATGGTGACCGGTCAATCTCTTTTGACCTAATTTCTAGGGGATAGCTTCATCCGATTCTGAGAATTAAGAAATCTTTCAGTCCAAACTATTTCTCTGATTCAGGTATCAATAGCTGGTCAATGGGATGGGGGACGGGAGGGGGAGGGGGCATAGGGGCAGTTGCCCTACACATTGTGCATGCATGCACTTTCAGCGTGCTTGCCCCTTCCCCCGCCAAAAGCATTTTCATCACTCGTTATTTATGTACATGTATATTGTTTTTTCATGTCACTGTAGGCCTATATTTACGAACTCTGGATCTGCTACTATATAATTATATGCTTTAGATAGTCACACACTCAATACTTTCAAAACACGTCGACCAAGCAAAACACCGACAATTCTCTCAACTTAGGAAATGAAAATTCAAGAATCCAGACAGAAAAGAAAAAAAACATCCACAACTTTGTTTACACTGAACTCGATGTGGGCTCAAGGGCCCAAACTTTATTGCAATATCGCTTCCCTAATAAATTAAAAGAAATTATTTACTTTGGAAAGAGCAAACAAATCAACAAATGATAACAACGTTAAAGATGATGATGAGAATGAGACAACAAAATAGTAATGACAAAATAATAAATGAAAGAATTTGCGCTACCTATAAATGAAACCAATTGACATCTACAATCTACAATAACAAGACACATTTATCTACAATAGTTTAATGCATTTTTTTTTTCGTTTGTTCCTCTAGTTTTCAAAATCTGTAGTTTGTACACAATTTTGTTACAAGAATAAGATGTATACAGCAAAGTCAATAGTCACACATTCATAACCTTTCTCATACAGAGAGCTTCAATAAAAGGTGGTTTTAATTGTAGCAGAATATTTCATAAAGTGAGCACCGTAGATATACAAAGATATGGGGGAAACACTTTATAACATTAAAAGTTGTTTTAAGACATTTTGTTCTGTACATATTCCAGTATGAATTGACCTTTGACCTCTTTTCTTTCTGTATGACTATGTAATCATTTATGTCATATTTTTAGAAGAAAGTTTTCTATTGAATCAGATATTCTGGTTTAATCAATGGCATGCTATGCTCTATCTCACAAAATTTGCGATTTGAAGCAAGAAAGAGGAAACATATATCTGCATAATTTCAGTCTCGTAGATGTGACTAAACAAACAAAAACAATCAGGTAAAAAATATCACCTGCATGCCCTTGTAGAACCTGCCCCAACATTTTTGACACAAGCCAGCAAATTTGTTTCCCCCTTAATATGAACACATACTTTGAGCAGTTATTTTTGAATATTCTTAAATCACTGATGTTAAGACATGATTGATATCATACATAAACATACTTCAATTTTCTTTTTCTTTGTTTTAAAATAGAAAAACCACAACTCTCAACAAACTTAAGTCGATGCTAACATTGGAGGTGGGGTAAACAAGAAATCATGGCTAAGTCAGTGCATCTACCTGATACTTTGCCACCCTGAGATGAAAATATAAATGTTCTTACTTCTACAACACAAAATCAAATACAAAAAGATAATTTTTTTTTATTGGAACAGGAAGAAAAAAAAAACCTTTCAAATATCAAAATCAATAATTATATGATGGAAAAAATAAGGTGCAGAATAACTACAGGTAATGAATAGGATGATCATAAAAATTATATTTTTTGGTTAATTACAATGGTTAATATACAAATGGACACAAAACAGGAATGTCTATAATTATACAGTTCTCTAGGTCATTCAAGTATCATGTGTTATTACATCGATGCACATAAATCTTTAAAGTCGGCATGGGGTGACTAGGTAGATCAAGCCTTAAAACGATTATTAGAAAAGGTATGAAAACTAACACTCTTAAGTTACATGGGAGAGTAAAGGACTAGCCTAATAGAGACTGGTATTCAAATCTCAATCTTATTCTATTCCCTCCTACATCAGAACATAATGCTGAAAATAGTTTCCAATCTTCATCACCCTCTATTGTCAAAGATACTAGAAAGAATGGAAACACAGAGATCTATAAAAGAAAAGATCAATATTCAAAACAGGTCCTATCTTTAGAGTAGACACTAGCTGAAAAACATAAATCATAACAATGTTTAAAAATCTTATGAATATATCAGGTCATTACATTTAACATTTTAAATACCTAACATGGATTTGATACAGATGAAATGACTTTTCTTTTAATACATTTTTTTAGTTAGATGGAAAAAAAATATAACATTTGTTTTCTGCTTTTGTCGTTGAGTACTACATCTAGGTATTTCAAATGAATAGTTATTATAAAAAAAACTGTTTACAACTAACATCATTTACGGTAACAATTTCTGCACTTAAACCCTGTTAGCTTCTTCTCTGCACCCTCTAGTCTTTATGTGACAAACACCTATTACATAATAATATATCAATTTCAGGGTCATTATAATAATACATCTGCTGCAATTCTGTACAGCATATAAACTATACAATTGAAATACACATACTGGCCAAAGTCAAATAATGCTTCATAGTACAAATGATTCTAAACAAGAGGGGGGGGGGGGGGGTTTCAGCAAGACTTTAGAGGGAGAAAGCACAATGGATGCTAACAGTGAAACGCATGCTTTACTTTTGCCTAGGAAAACGTCTGTTTTTTTAAAAACCTAATATGGAATAAATTTACAAATGGGGTAGCAAGGAGGATATGTATAAGTAGTTAAAGAGCTAAATCTATATTAATTGTCGAGATAGAATTCAAACACCGATCATAGCATAGATTGGCCGATCATGACTTTCATGATCCCTGCCTATGCGTTGTATTCGAA
Organism: Strongylocentrotus droebachiensis; assembly: GCA_035222895.1. Lineage (NCBI taxonomy): Eukaryota > Metazoa > Echinodermata > Echinoidea > Camarodonta > Strongylocentrotidae > Strongylocentrotus > Strongylocentrotus droebachiensis. The sequence goes on along the minus strand of JAVYIG010001708.1, from coordinate 133,525 downwards.
TTTGAAAACATAAAACAAAATGTTAGTTGTTAAGAGTTCAGTCGCAGCACAAAAACTATGAATATATATATATATTTGTCATCTTGTATGCTATTTCAAATGATATATGGCAATTGCGAGATGTACAGAATCTGCATAGCGTTATGGCAAGTATGTCACATTTTTAGTTTTGCTATTCAGAGCTAAAAAGGAGATAATTACAATTTAAATATACCAAGGCCAGAATTGCATTTTACTCTTATTGGAAATGTTGTCATCTTGCATTTTTATGATAGGGAATATACGGTGCATCCTACGTATAAATGTCTACAAAATCAAATTACTAAAATTTAACAAATTCCTTACGATGCAAAGTGTATGAGAACTATTCTTAAGAAAAATTATACAATGGTTTGGAGAAATTCTTGCCATTTAAAATCAATTTGTAAAGGCAAATGAAAAGTGCTGTTCAACATAGTGAGATCAATATTTGACATCTATCATTGTACAAGTTAACTTACAATCAGGGGTCAAGGTTCATGACCTCTGACACAACTGATGAAATCAACTTTGCAGTACCAGCTGCTTGTTGCTGATTGTCTTTTTTCTGATTAGTGAATGCAGGTTGAAGCAAAAACAAATGGAAATTAAATTTTAAAAAACTTTACAACAGTACCAATTGTTCTTGCCAGCGCTATATCTAGCCGAGGCAATTTTAATTGATTAATAAATAATAAATATACAAAGTCAGGGAAGTAATGTACATAAAGTAATGTCCACATATGAGGTTTCATAGCTAAACTTTATACAACTGATTACCATTAAATAGAGCTTATATCTTTGTCATTTTTACCATTTTCCCATCTTGCACTTGATAGCTTTGGTTCTTTATCATTTATTTTGGCATAGTGATGAAATGATGGTGGTTGAGGCAAGTTACATGATTGTAAAATGCAATAAAATCACAGTTTTAAAATCTAACCTACCATGTTTGTCAAAAAGATTATATTTTACATAAATAGTTCAAAGAGGGCAACACAGAAGAGACCAAACTGAACTACCACAACGAAGTCCTGGTCGTAACAACGGTTGGTAAGGTTAGAATTGCAAGGTCATATTTACATCAATTTACATCGACAACGGCGGCGACTCAAGTGGTACCTACGGAATACCAATACAGGAGGAGAAAGGTCTATTCTGTCTCTAATATACCACTTGTAGAATGAGAAGGTATGAGAATACCAACACAGCACACATTCGTCGTAATCCGCAATAGCCTTGCTCACAAAATACTATATACATCCTCTAAAAGGTTCTCTATCTTGCCCAAAGTCTTTGCGTCACAAATGGCATTTTTGTTTTCTCTGATTCACTACTAAGAACCTGTGGACACCACGTTGTCGAAGACAGCTACAATAATTACAATGTCTTTCATTTGTACATCCAACTAAAAGTCCACACTGCTGCATTTCTCCCTGCCAGGCCGTTAAAAGTTCACTGAGGTCATCTTTATACAGGATCCGTCCTCTGTACATCTTCACATACAAGTAGTAAATCATCTTCGTATTCTGTTTCAGCGATCCATTTTCTAATGCCTTTGTGTAAGGATTCAGGCTCCTTCTTCTTCCCAGCCAGAGGTCAATTAAGGTCAAGCAGTACCTGTACTTTTTACATGCATGTCACTCCGATGGGCCTGGATGCAGTGTTGCCATGGAGACCAGGTTGGGCGCGGTTTACGTGGCCAAGCCGGGGTTGAAGAGGAGGGAGTTCTTGAAGTACATTCTGGCATCTGTACAGAGATGAAGAGAAAAGAGAAAAGGCAAATGGTCAAGAACAATGCATAAAAGAACAGATCGCTTTGTTTTACCCTTGTAAGGTTAAAGTATATCCACAACACTTCTACACACAAAACACTTAAAAACACATTTGTAAAGACGTTAATCTTGAGAAAAAATAATTGTCCCCGCCCCATTACTTCATTTTTACTGTTTCTTGTAAAAAAAACATGATATATTCAAGAGATCCACACATGAATTGAATTCATACCACTTTTTCAAAAACACTTGAGATACTATACTAGGTGGTATGCATTACTGACTCAAAGTCTCTCAAATTCATCCAGAAATTCATTACAGCACAAGTGACTTGAAAAAAATAATAAAATTCTTAAATATGTCTCCCAAACCATACCAAAGAGAGTCACAAAACCTTTTCTATAGGCAAAACCATAGAATTACTTCATTATATATTTATTATTAATATAACTTGCACGAATGACCCTAGCGTCAACCTTTTCCTTTTTCCAGACAATAAATGTATTCCACTATGATAAGCAAGAATGAGAATTTTAATCAGAGAGAGTGCTCTGCTGCTATCAAAAGCTCATCGTATGACGGAGCAACAAAAAACAATAGCTCAATTTTCTATTAGCATTCAATTGAACAAGATTGCCATGCAATTTGAGTGTAATTAAACCCAATCACTCAATTAGTACTTGAGTCATGTAGCCATAGTGCCGGGCCCAGGAACCAAAAGATATTAATGATTTAAACTGTCATCCCTTTAATACTTAACACAGTAGGAACTAATTTGGATTGTCACCTCACATCTGTAATTTGATAGCTGGCCTTTAATTGGTACCATGTAATTACATTCATTTAATGGGCACTACGTTAAATCTATTGCTCAAATGTGCTTAATTAAGAAAAAGTCCAATTAGAGTCAACAGAGGCATCGTTAGTTATGGTTCATTGCACTCTTCTGTTAACCAAATTCATTTTCAGCTCAATTTACTTTCGGCAGTAACTGAACAAAATCTCATTATGATGATGATGGTGATCATCATTATGACTGTGAATTTAACTATTGCACTGTATTGCAGGAGCATATGGGTGACACTATCAAATCTATTGTTTCAATTTCATCATCCTCTTTTACATGCATTCGGAAAGATCAAATACTATAGGGTCACTTTCATGGTCACACTAGAATATATTAATGTTAACCAATTAGTGGTCGACTAATTACTAAGATAACATATTGAATGCTACTAAATGAGGCTTTGATGGAACAGCCATTGTTTGAAATGATGTTTATGACACCTATTCTCAAATTGCAATGAATATCATTAAAACATTGCGGCTACATGAAAGAATAAGTGATGATACAATCACCATAAACAAAATCACCAGCCTAAACTACATACTTCACAAAGGACCAGATTAATTTGACTGAATCTAGACTCCCTGAAGACAACTAATTCTTTAAATTCTCGCTCATTTTACTGTTTCTCATAAACACTTTACGTATAACATCAAACAGGTCCCAAATGAGGCATAAACAATCACAAAAACCAAACACCACACGTTCATACATCCTTTCATTATCAATTTTTCTTTTAAAACTTATTGAATTTACACATCGATGAGAACAAAACAATAGGCTACTATACATGCAGCCATCAAAATAAACAATTCTTCTAGCATTTTTTACATACTGTTGTGGTTTACAAGTGTCTACGCATCTTTATTTCGCAATATTTTAAAGTTTTTAAATGACCATATTTGGAATAATGTTAAATAGAATTAACTATCAAATTAAGAAATAATAACTTTTGAAGTAGAAAAGGGGAAAAACACAGAAACCAAACTGGCTGGGTGCAAAATGAAAAAAAAATGTATCCATAGTAATCATGAAAATGTCTTAATCGGATATATTTCATTATTTGCTCTCTTTTTCTTGATTTTTACACCATATTAGCCAGTTTTGCGCTTCTCCACGGGATGGAAAGAAGGATTTGGGGTAACAAAAATGATGACAGGGGGGATGATAAGAAAGTACACATGTGAGCTCGATATACTTTTAAGACTTGAAAAACTGTTCTACGATTACAGCTGAAATAAAAAGCTTGTCAAATTCTATCTGAGTCCTATAATTCAGTAAAGAATATGTGAACTGTCACAATTTTCCTAACTTGTTATTTGCAGAGCAAGAGATATTACAGCTCTGTAAAAACATGAACTACGGAAACATCAAATGCAAAGCCATAAAGGAAACGACAACTGCTGCTTGCAAGCAAATTACAAAAGTAAAGATATCACACTAAACAATATTCTACATGATGTTCAGCCAAAAATCTGTCATCCCAGCAATTGATATTTGTTTTCATGGTCTTTAACATCTGGCTTGGTTTTTATTACAGATGAGAGAACATGGTTGTGACGGACGACTCAGATGATCATAGAAATATATATGATTCAGGAAATTCTGATTGAAATCCACAAAAACACAAACTAGACATTGAATATGAACATTGAAATGGATAGTAAGCAGAATCCGACACAGGTGGAAATATGAAAAGGAAGACACAGACTAGCCAGGACAGCATACAAAAAAAAAAAGTGACACTTTCGTGATGGAATGAGGTGTTACGAGGGGGGAAGGGTTGTTTTTGTTTTGTGTATTTACAGGCAGGGTGGCGCAGGGTAGCATTTGCATGTGGTAGGATGGGTTGGATAGAGAAGGATAGGAGTAGTGGAAGTTTACTTTATATATTAGGGTAGGATATCAATAGAATTGGCTAAGGTTAAAATAGGTTGGGTAGGGTTAGGAAAGACAGGATAGGCGAAGATTGGTATGGTAGGGGGATAGGGTGGGGTACGATAAAGAATGTGGTGTAGGGTGTTGTAGTTTGGTGTAGGGTGGGGTAGGATGGTGTAGGGTGGTGTAAGGGTGTAGGGTGATGTCAGGTGGTGTAAGGTGGTGTATGACGGTAGGGTGTAGAATGGTGTAGGGTGGTGTATGCTAGTGTAGGTGATGTAGGTTGGTGTAAGGGTGGTGTAAGGGTGTAGGGTAGTATCAGGTGGTGTAGGGTAATGTAGGATAGGGTAGGGTAGGGTAGGGTATGATACAGTGTGATAGTGTAGTGGGGGGAGGAGGGAATGCGAGAATATCATAGAAAACTGAAAGGTGTGATAGGGTGGGGTAAGGAAGGGTGGGGTAAGGAAGGGTGGGTTTTAAACCAAATGTGGGGGGGGGGATGGGGAGATTAAGGGGGCCACACCTGTCCGCTTTAAGGATGCGAGCTTCCGTAAATACCTTGGAGTCGGCTGACGGCCTCGTTCCGCACCACTGAGTTAGCCCTCTCTCGATCAATCTCCATCTCGGGCGACATCTCCTCTGAAAAAATAAAAACATAGAAAAAATAATTTAATGTTACTATCAGTCATCTAATTTTACTTCTCATTGCTTTGAAAAGGTATAGAATACAAGTGTTACATGTATTTGCAGTCTCTGTGTAATCTGTTTAGAAAAAGATGGCTTTTGGCCGTCTTTTTTTTCCCTGACCTTTTTAATCAACATATTTGTGCATGAGAGTCATATCCTACAAATGGCACAAATATATCCAACATAATCATTGCTTTAAATGTTAAGGGGCATGAATGATGGCTAAACAGTTCTTGGCAGGTTTTTGATATAACCTAACATTATATTGACAGCTAATTACCTGAATACATTTTGCAAGATTCATTTTGTAACGAATAACCTGAATTGTAGTTCCAAATGACCAGCAGTTGCACAATGCGATTTAAGATCTATGGTCACATAAATTCAAATCATTATCAGTATAGGTCCTAACACGTCGACTGTGAGATGTGTAGGTTAAAGTAGTGCAGCGCCCCCTGTTGGTGGGTTGGCACCAGGCCAGCCGACACAACCACTGTTAATTTGTTCACCTCTCATCACTAAAGTGATCCGAAGGTCGCCAATGGATAATTACATTTCCAAACACGCAATTATAATGCCTCCAATTTGTCTTTCTTTTGCTAGTTCCCCACCAGTTTAACCTTTCATCATTTTCACACATATACTACACTCTACTATCTCTCTTTCTCATCTCCTTTCTCAATTATATTTCATCTCTCTCTCTCTTTTCCCCCTCTTTTTCTCTCTCTCTCTCTCTCTCTCCCTCATTCTCCATTTACACATTGATATGTACTAGTAATTTTGTTATTATGCTATTTACAGCAATCCCATATACACTATTTCCCTTTTTTGTGTCTCTCTGTCTCTCTCTCTGTCTTTCTCTCTCTCTCTCTCTGTGTCTGTCTTTGTGTGTGTGTGTCTCTCTCTCTCTCTCTCTCTCTCTCTCTCTCTCTCTGTCTGTCTATCTCTGTCTCTGTCTCTCTCTATTCATGTTTGTCTCTGTGTGTCTATCTTGGTGACATTACATTTATTTTCTCCACTGAAATTCCTCGTGTAGAGTAAACATGTTTTCTCTCTTTATTCCCAATCTTTCCATTTAATTATGTCAACCCTTTCTGTCTCCCCATCTCTCTCTCTTTTAATTTCACCGTTTTAAATATTTAATGACATATTTCAATTTCTCCCGTGGCCTAGCTAGCTGAAATACCTATATATGCCAATCCGGCTCTCCATCTCTGATCTCACCACTCCGCATCACTCAGCATGGGCAAATGGACAATATCATTAGCAGCGCTTGCTCAATAATTCATTGATGATGGATATTATTTGTAGATTTCGTGCAATAAGTCGGCAGTCGTTAGGTATAGCTTTCATGATTGGCTGATTATTGTCCAATCAAGCTGGCCATCAGGGAGACGGGTATTCCATTACTCTTATTTCTCATTCCCATTTCCTGCCCGGGCTAGACTGTTCTCTTCACTTTTGGCTCATTGCCTCATTTGCATTATAGATGAGGGTTCAAATCTAAAATTGGCCAAGCGTCCATCGTGAACGCACTACATCCACACGGGCTGACTAATGAACTTAAGGCCATATATATATCATCCCTTAGCACTATCACAGTTACTAAAACACAAATGCATAGAATTGATACATATCTCTCTTTTCATTCATTTTTGGTTATCGCATATACATAATTTGATTACTTTTCTTTCTTTATACATTACATGATGTTTAGCTTCTGTGAAAATTGTTTTTCTCTTCATTATCGCATTTTAAAAGTGGTTGGTAGCATTTCATGTGGAATTCTTTGATGATTCTGAATTTGTAAAAGCAATTTAAAATGTTCAAAGCAAGGTACTCTTTATCTCTCACTCACGCATCCACAAGGCAACGCAACCACACACACACAGTCACCAGTGGTAGATCTATGGGATAACAGAGGACATGTGCTCCCACTCCTTCCTCTCCCTCTCCTCCCCTGTCAATAGAAATGTGCTACTTTCTATGAATCATTTGTGAGCATGTGTCTCCCATTCCCCCTATCTACCACTGACCACTCAACCACAGGATCCACCATGCAGAGATCCCAAAATCAGACCCATCAAGAATGACTGATAGGTGCTTCCTACCTAGGACATTACAAGGCTTGTACCTCTGAGCCACTCACCCAAAATCACATCCATCAAGAATGACTGATAGGTGCTTCCTACCTAGGACACTCACTACGAGGCTTGAACCTCTGAGCCACTCACTCACCTTTCTCATAGACATCTGTACAGCTGGGCCTCCTGTCCCCTCCGTTGAGCGCCCTGATGGACTCCTGGGCCACTGCCTGGATGGGTTGGATGGTGTGGATGGGTGGGCTCCTGCTTGGCTCCTGGTCTGACAAGGAGCCCTTCATCTTCTGCTGTTCCCTCTCGCGTTCCCTCTGCTGCTGCTGCTGCTGCTGGGTCGTTGACTCCGCCTGCTCCTGGAGCCGTCTTCGGCTGCGCTTCTCCCTCTTGAGGCGGCGGACAAGAATAGCTGTTAAAACAGGTAAAAAAGACAAATGAGCTTCGAGTAGGAAGCAGTTCTCTGCTCAAAAATCAGATGGAGAAAGAAAAAAAATTATAGAATATAGAGATCATTATAGTTTAAGGCAATGGATCGAAGCGGAAGTAATATTGAAATTTGATGTAACCTGATAAGAATAGAGGTATAGAGATTGCCAGATTCTTTAACCGGTCAGTCAGTATAAAGTATATGAAGGTTGAATGGAATGGCATCATCAGGTTTTTAAGGGACATTAAGTGCAAGACCGAAGAAACTGTCCACAGGCACAGGCCAAAATTAATATGTCCCAAAAGATTTCCTACCAGAAACATAAATTCTACCTAAGTGACAGAAACATGAAGCAAATCTTGAATGCATCAGTTCAACCCTACAAACACTGTCCTTTGTAAGACTTACCAAATCTCCTCTGTTCAGCAACCAGTTGCTTCTCCATTGATTCTCGAAGTTCCCGCTCACGCAATAGTTCAAGCTTCAGTTCAGCTGTTAAAGACAAACCAAAGAATAATACTCACTGATTAATGAAGGTGCATGTAGGTATTACAGTGTGACAGTAACAAAGTATAACATAACACATGGACTATAGTTTTCACAGGCATCTGTTAATTCACAATCTATTTGTATCAGATCTCATAAATTAATATAAAGGCAGGTGGCAATTCAGATGACTTCTTTCTTTTTAATAATTTTTACCAAGTATGACCTAAATAATAATGTGGAAATATTTGTATTATATTTACTTAGTATCTACTACCTCTGCTTGATATGATTGGTAACTCTAAAGAAATAAGTTCTAAGTCTAATGAAATTTCACTTCCTGTATTGGTACAGTATACTTGATATATATATATATATATATATAGGTCATGTGACTTACTCTCCAAATATGATCTTTTTATGTTTAAAAAAGGTATAGATGTCACATGTGGGGTATAAACTATGATTTAAAGGAAATAAAAAGCTATTGGAAGCAATAGAAGCACCTAATAAAGCAAATATAGTGTACAAATGTGTCTTGCTGACAACTATAGGGTCATAACACATCTATTGAATTTATTGAATCGAAAGCAGGAAAGTATTACGATTACAAAATGAACTTAAAACAAACAGTATTAATTAATGGAAAAGTTTGCACAGAGAGACAATGAATCATTTTTTATTTCAAGCTTACTTGCACATTAGATGAAGTAAATGGGGCAATTAATGATATATGAGGCTCTTTGTAAAGATGCTAACTCATCTGTGTTCCGTTTTGAGTGTCATCATTAAAATCAAATTCCAAATCTTTGATTGATGTAGTCAATTGTCATCTATTATCACAGGACTATTATTCAAAGGAATAGGAAGTCCCAGTATACAATCGTTAGCGGATAAATGGAGCGCAATTAAAAACCCTAACAGTTGAGAAAACAATTGCAATTTGTAAACTTTCACTTTGCTGGCCCTCAAACCCACGCAGCTGTATGGTGGGAAAGACGAGCATGAGATACGGCGATCAGTGCTGAAATAAATGACATGGAGTTTCCTTAGGAAAAAGCACTTGTAACCAGAAACAATTGTTTGATTTATTGACCTTGTTTTCATTGGGCATTAAGCGCAGTCTAATTGCTCCACTTTGAACAGAATGAGGAGTGGCTTATAGAAATACGACTGTAAGAGTGGTCTGACCTCCAGCCCCAAAATAAAAATTTGTACAAATACAGACTCTCTACTATGAAAGAGCATGGGAATTGGCAATTACAAACTCTACACAGACTACATTTTTTCTTGAGCTAAGCCTAGACCACCTGAACATGGAATATGTAATTGAGTACAAGGCCTATATTGGTCTACATCCCCCTATGTTCAGACCCTGTGGTATGTTTTATGATTGCTATATCTTGTTAACTTTAGAAAAGTGTGTTTCACATTATGAAAAATGACCCTTTTTTTATTCAGAAGTGGAGAAAAGGTATTTATGTTCTAGAATTGTGAAATGGTCTACTTGCAAATAGAACAGACTTTTGTTCTGTAATCAGTAGCATGAGCACACAACTGAACTTTAAAACCCCATCTTGATTTCTTAAAGCATCGAGCAGACAGTGGAGTGATTTGTATAGATAATTCTAGTAATTTGTCATTAATCAAAATTCAAAAACATATACGTGATAACTTCCTTGGTTTTTATGACAGTTATTACTCTCTGTAAATATAAATCACGACCCTGTTCAAAATCAAACAAAAGAATCAAGGTGATCTACCATTAATCATTAATATGTGAGACTTAGTTTGACATAAATGGAGAGTCAAGTTTATATTTCTTAAACTCTGTGTATCAGTTTATTATAAATATAATTTGATACAATCACTCCTTAATAAGCTCATTAATTCATAATCATTATGATGTTCCCCCATTAGAATAAACTAATTTACTTTAGGATTTGTGAAATGGAATAATTTATAGTCAATGAAAATTATTACAAAAATGAAACCACTACTTTACAGTAGTTTAGACAAACAAGACAAAATTACAAACTAACTCTCTATTACGTCTGACCTATGCCCGATATTTCAACATTTCTATTTCAGATTTCATATTTCATTTCAAATTTGCATATCCTCCACTGAGAGCCGTCCTTGTTTTCAGCGGGCAATATCAAAACATAATAAATGCAAGCTTACAAATCCTCACAGTGATACATACTCAAGAGATGTTTTGACCCGAACACACTATGTATCACTTACAGTGTAGCTGAACTTGTAGAGCATATGAGAAAGGGAAAGTGAGAAATTCAAATTCTTTTCCCTTGCGCAGCCTCAACATGATGGCACATGTCATCGAGCTGGTAACCTTGATTCAAAGTTTCAATATTATTTCAATTTGTAGTCAGCAGAGTGAAACAGTCAAGAGAGAAGGAATGAAAAAACCCTCTTGTTTCACACTCGTCATCTCGCATCTCTCCCTCGGATACGCATCTTTTCCGCACCGCCCCTGACCTTCGACGGCGATGAAAAGTTTCTGGGTAGCTGCGCTGAACTGTCAGCGGGACCCACTTGCTTATTGACGTCTCAATTGCAAGATCGAAGGCAACTGGTTAGACGTCTCCTGCGCATTTTAGGTCTGGATATGTGTTAGGGGAACTTTCAGCCCTCCCCTTTCTTTCTCCCTTTCATATATACAGAACATCTTCTGATAACATTACCAATTCTCTGATTAGAGACAGCTCTCAGCTTGCATGTATCTTAATAATTAGCATTTTAGCAGAGGGCATACATTCAAAAATCCCAATTTTTCTCCCTCTGTTTTTTACTTGTTCTTTTTCTCTTTCATTTTCTTTCTTTCTTTCTTTTGATATCTCTCACTCTTACTCTTCGTATTTCTCTTTCTCTCTCTCTCCAATAAACTCATTCTCAATCTGTAACATCTTCCTCCTCCTCTCTCCTTCTCCATTCCTCTTTATCATCTACATCTCCTATCTGTAGTGTATATAAATTCATTTCTTCTTTTACTTCTCTCTCACTATCCCTGCCCCCATCATAACTATCTCCAGTCACTATATCTTTCTCTGTCCTACAGGTGGACATACAGAGTTCAGAATGGAAACAGGGGTATGCCAGAAGGTACACACTGCACAGAATGGATATATAAGGATCAGGAGGGTGTTTCACAAAACTTGTCATCAGTGACAAATGACAGTTTTTGTTATAAGCCACTGAAATCCTTGCTTTCGATTGGTCATCAGCAGATTTGTCACTGATTTTAGTCATTTGTCATTGAAAAAAGGCTTTGTGAAACACCCCCAGGTAGAAAGTGATGGTGTTTTACCTTTCTCTAGGTTGATCTGCTTGTCTCTCTGGCGTGCGTTGTCAGACGCTACCTTCAGTAAGCCTTGGATGTTGGTCAGGAGAGTTTCCATGGAGGAGGGACCCTGCATCGGTGGAAGGAAGACGGAAGACAACAGAGGTAGAGTTAATTAATTTAGAAAATGTAAATGAATACAAAACTTAATGCTTCCTGTTTCATGTAATGGACCTTGTGGCAGATTAGCCTTGTGCTAAACAAGTTATCTTCAACTACTACTACTATTAATACTTATACTACTGCTTACTACGAGGTGTCGTATTTGAGTGGATATGTCACCGGACTGTGGATCACGAGGTCCGCGGTTCGAGTCCCGCCACGGCTCTAATGTCCTTTGGCAAGACATTAATCTACATTTGACACACTCAACCCAGTTGAGGTAAATGGGTACCTGGTAGGATTATTCCTTGAAATGCACTGTGCGCTGATAATGGCTGCCGGAGCTAAGGCTAGGGTAATAATTTCCAAAGCTCTTTGAAAGCGCATAGAGATGTTATTTCATAATTAATTATGAAATTATGAACTGAATATTATTACTACAGAACACTGACCAACACGATATACATATCTAACTCCCACTTATCATCTTTTACCTAAACCCCATTAAACAAATTCACAATAAAATCGCTTTTCAATGTAATAAATAATATGTTACTACTAATTCATTTCATTCCAGATATCAAAAAGTTTTTTTAGATTATGGCAACTTACCACTTGGTGTGAGAGTATATCACTAGCTGTCATTCCAGGCAGGGGCATCCCTGATTGGCTGGTGCTGTTGCCATGGAGTTGTTCATACTCCTCCCCTCTTGAATGGGCTCCCTCAGAGAGAGCACCATCTGAAAATAGTCAAATTATTTTAAAATAAAGTTATTTGAAATGTTGATCTGCCATTAGTCAGTCCCTTAACGTCAAAAGTCACAATACCTACATTTTCAGAACTTCCATAGTCATACTTGAATGAAGAATTATACTGCTTGCAGAGAGCCACAGAGGCATTGAGACATCAAACTTTCAAAAAATGGAGGCGAGTCCTTCTGGTTCTCATTAAATAATTATCTAATTGCTCATTAAAGCTTTTACTGGAGGAGTAGTCAGTAGTTTTCATCAAGAAATAGTTAATAAAGTTTCCTTTTTGAGCTGTGACACAGTATCGCCATTGACTCACACATTGTAAAGTAATAAAGCTATCGATTCACATTTTAAAGCATTTCCAGTTTTTTTGTACAGACGGCTTAGAGAAATTAATCACATACACTTTTATATGAACCAATTACAAAAAGTTTGCATTTACAAATATGCAAATATTATGTGAATATTATGTTAATTTTATGCAAATATTCATATGGTTTTGATTACAAAGGAGGAAGGGTTAATTTCTCCACAAACATTCCTTCAATGTTTTCATTCTTTTTCTCAAGGAAGCACTCTGGGTAAAATCAATACCTGTATGTGACACTCCAGCCTTCGCATTCTAAATACAAATCTTGAAATATCGTTTACAAATCGAGGAGTGAGAATTTCAAACACTGCCAAATCTGTACAATAATATAACTGGACAAGGTCTGGTATTTTGCCATTGTCATCACTGATTTCGAACTATTATTATTATAATCACATATAACATAAATATGATAGGATTACATGCGGTTTGATTGAACTGTTGCACCCCAAATGGATATAAGAGACGGACGCTTTTATACCAAAAATAACATGACAGATGGATAGAATTACAGCCAAATAGAGAAACAAATAAACAGATTTGCACGCACAAAGACCTGGCATTTATTGAAGTTAATACACTATTATTTAGAGTTCAAGCCCTTCTTCTAACACACAGCTAATAATATTAGTGTTCTTATATTACAGATTCAGATGTGTTATTTTTTTAAGAATATGAAATAAAGCTTACTCATGCCAGAGGGCTTGTTCTCTTCTCTCGCGTTCGCTGTTCAAAAGAATTTAAAAAAAGAAGAAAATAATATTACTAAAGAGTAATCTCAAGACAAAAAAGGTAGTTCCATTTAAAAAAAACTTAAAATTAGCAGAGCAAAGCGAATCTTAACACTGCAAACTCAACTTATACTGCCTGGAGGATGTAAATGCTTCTTTTATCTGATTTCAAAGCATCTTTGAATATTTTAGTTAAAGGAAACCAAAACCTTCATACTAAGTTACTTTTATTGTAAAGTTTAAGATATTTGAAAAACATCAGTGAAAATTTGAACAAAATCGGGCAAGGAATAAGGAAGTAAGAGTGTGTGTGTGTGTATTTGGTTTTTACAGACGTGTATCAATCAGATATGATTATTTACGTCTGGGGACCGACCTTTAAACGTCACCATCCGAAAGACGTGAATCAGTTTCGAACCTGCGTCCTCGGCTGAATCAGTTTGTAACTTCCACTGTTAGCTGGATTACAGGCGCACGCCACAACGCTTTTTTAAATGACTAGTCACTAGAGGGCGGTATTCAATTTGATGACATCATCTGTGAACAACTCTCCATGCCTTTTGTACATCAAATTTCATGTTTTTCCTTCTTTCTTGTGATTGAGATAATGTACTCCCCTGAAAGCAATATATAGAATGCAAAATGATATTCTACTTCACATGTTATGAAGTCGGATCAAGAACACAAATAAATACGAAGAAAACAAAAAAATTGTGAAATTTTATGTACAAAAGGCATGGAGAGTTGTTCACAGATGATGTCATCAAATTGAATACCGCCCTCTAGTGACTAGTCATTTCAAAAGGCTCTAACTTTCTTATTCCTTGCCCGATTTTGTTCAAATTTTCACTGATTTTATTCAAATCTTTTAAACTTTTCAATAAAAGTAACTTAGTATGAAGGTTTTGGTTTCCTTTAACTCTATGTACATGTAGATGTGATACCTCTAACACTTGAATAATTTCCCTTTTTGCACATAAAATTCCTATTTTCCCCCTAAAATTGAGAAATGTTTTTTCTTTTCTGTTCAGTTATTTCTGTTTATTTTTGTAAATAATATTTGACAAGAGTGTTAAGAGATCATAGAGAATCTAACCGAATATCCGGCCTTGTTAACATACAACAGTTGCCACACATCACACAAAATCCAAAGAAAAATGGGCTTTGTCAAAAGGGAATTAATATATTGATAATCAGCCAAAGCATATATCTTACAAAAATACGCGCCAGGACACTTGAACTCCACGCATTAAAGTTTCAATTGTCTATTAATGTTAATATCCGTGTAGGAACTACATGTATATTTTTTATCATTCTCTTTCACGTCTGTTTTGATTTATTTTCACTAATAACAACTATGTTCGAGTCATAAGGTGAAATGAATCTTAATACTGCAGTAGTGTAATCGACGCGTGTGAGAATCTTAAAGTTCATTTAATGATTGATTGATTGATTTAGTTTTCTATTTAAAGGCATTGTCCCTTTTGTTCTAACAAGACCTCCTTCCCAGAAAGAACCTCGCTATTTTTTCTTCTTCACAGATTGGTAAAGAAGCATACTGCTTGCTGTAAATGAGTTTATCTTTTGTTCTTTGCCAAGCATCGCTCACAAAGGCAATTAAAGTGGATTTTTGTGTGACGTCATGACGACAATTTTTTTTTTTTTTTTTTTTGGGGGGGGGGGGGGGGGTTAGGAATACTTGCTCATCATTTGAAGGTGCTGTCTGATCAAATCTCGTGTACCTAGGCTGTGTTCCATGGCTGCCATCGCCTCCTGGTGAATACGGTCGCTCTCCTTCTCGTCCTCGTCCTCGTGCATGGCCGACGACGAGTCGCTCTTGGGGGAGAGGCCTCCCTGCGAGCCGCCCATCCTGGGGCTGGGGCCGTCCGAGGAGCGCGGGGACATGTCCCCGTTCTCCAAGTCTTCCTCGTGGTCGTCGATGTCGACTGATGCGTGGCTATGAGAGCTGGGCTGGCTCGACTGAAATAAGTAGCAAAAGAAAATCAATGTACATGAGCCCCATACAAATATTTTGAATTTAAAGATAAGCTTGAGTACTTGTAATGATAGAAAATAAATTCTCGCAGAATCCAACAAAAGTTACATTGAATGTTCAAGATTACAAATAAATGACATATGCCAAATGATTTTGGTAGAAAAGGTATAGGGGCCCGAGAAGTAATGGGCATAGAAAGATAAAGAAAACAAGGTAAGTAGGCTCGACACCATGTGACACTGTAGGTCACTATGTGCAAACGAGAGTTGTGGTTTTTATTAAGATTTTTTTTTTTTGTGAGGTTGTTATTATTTTACTAATTCAAATAATCAAACTACTGCAGGACAAACAATCCAGAATGAATTATAGCCATGTTCTCTCAACATTAGATGCCCATACCAGAGCTCAAGAATTCTTAAGATTGATAAACTGCCATAAAGAGGACTAAAACATAATTTACTTGGCTTTTGGATATTTAATAAGCCAGCACCAATCTGAAATTTTATCTCTGCAGCATGAATTTTGTTTGAAATAATTTTTGTTAACGATCATAGGCACATTTGGGTAATGATCGTAATGTTAGTAAAGCAAGCTAGTGAATCTATAGCATCCTTGCAATGCATGATAAATGAATCTATTTATATGATTAAAATTTTGGCTAGAACATTTCCTAACCTTCATTCTGTATTGTCCACTGCGCATTTGTAGTCCAATGAAATTCTGTGAGATGAAATTATCAATTATATCATATTTTCTAGACGGAAATCTTGTTTACATGGATATGTTAAAGAGAATTTTTAAATAACTTAAAAACCAAAATATAACTTATTGAAAAAGCAATATGCTTCTATCATAATTGTGTAATATTCAACATTTCCTAAGATATTGTCTATTTGAAAAGGGGCATTAACTCTTACAATTTAACACATAGTCAATGCCCTTCTACAGTAATCCTGAATAGACAAATAAGAGTCTTATGGCATAACAATTCTTTAAAAGTCTCATGCATCATCCTAGTCACTGCAATGTTGAAAATTTGAGCAACTTACATGTATATGCAACACAGATTACTGTTCATGCACTTAAAAATATATTTGTTACAAAAAGAGGGCTTTATGTAGGCTAATGGAAGCAGATTTCGTTTTTAAACCATTTGTAAGAGATAATTATGCCTTCCAGGCCCACTTTATCATTATCGCTTTTAGCGTTTTGTAAACCAATAAAATTCATCAATGACAACAAAAATTGGAATATCATCTGTCTCGTGTTGCCACAAAACAAAATAGACTCTTCAAAAACGATCTGTAATTGTACAACCATATACATCCATCTTTCCGCTCAAAACACAGCATCATAAATATTTTCTCAAACATGCCCCGAAAACTTCTCTCTCTCTTTCCCGTTGCCATTTTGAAAAGAAAGCTCGATTGTCAATGGTTTCCCCCCTTCTAGCTCAGGCATTCAACGTAGTGACACACAGCACACTTTTCTAAAGCATCATCAAATTTTACGAGCAACGCAGCCCTCATCTATTATTTGTTGTTCTCGTCTACTTCGGCGGAAATAAAAGTTCCATCGATCCTGCGGCGACTGGATGTGTTTAACAACGCTGGTATGATCAAGTGAAGAAGTCATGATGACATACCAAACCCTAGGGTTTTAATGTTTGAGGTGGGAAATTTGCGGTAACAAAAGACGTTTTCCTTAAATATTAATTCGCATTTCAACTTGAATGATTCATACTTCATGCCAGGCAATCTTTCTTCAATCTCCTAAATTCTTAGAACAATTTGACGAGTGTGGAGGATAAAAGAAGAAAAGCGTTAACACTACAACCGATCCATGAATTGTGCAAAGTGGAACATTTTGTATGTATTGTGTGACATAAGATCATTATTTTGTAATGATCTATTGTGTAAGGACAGATGTTAGCCACATATGTTTTAGTTATTTTTGTTAATGTTTTCAAAAGTTTTCAAAAGTAATCAATTACCAAAATTATATATCAGTGGAGATTTGATGCTTTTTTAAAATCACACTTTTGACAAATTCAATTGCTACTGCCGATTTCATTAGATGGAATTCACTGCCCCTAATTATCATGTAGATTTAAGTTGATCGGGGAAGGATGACAATTACTTTTACAATGCAGTATGTCACAAACTGCAATATTAAAAAAGTTGAAAGAAAAAAAATTGGAAAGAGAAATGACAGGAGCGGAGAAAATTTGTAGATTAGAGACTTTTAGGAACATGTTTGGCTAATTTTGTTTGAGGGTTGGATAACCTTGAACTATGTAATCTGTCTAGACGAGCAGTCCTATTACAGCCAGGTGTATCATAAAGATGGCAGGTAGGAAAAAGACGGAAGGGAACAAAAAGAAAAGATGGCTCAATGAAGAAAGGAAGATAGATGACATGCCGAGAGAGAGAGAGAGAGAGAGAGAGAAGGGGGAAATAGAGAGAAGTACATTTTACCATGATGCAGGAAAAAAGTGGAATCGTGAATTGAAGGTATATCCTCTAGAATTGCACCTTTTTTCTAGTAATGCCTAATGGATTGGAAATAAATTCTGAATAAAAATGTGAATGATCTGGATATCTTTCGGCCGTGTTATTATCCTTTCATTTAAATTCATGCCTTTATGAATAGGTCATTTGATGAATGGCGGTAAAAACATGCATTACATCATTATTACAACTTATTTTGTTCCTTCTCTACTTCGTAGGTTTCTCCGTCTCTCTCTCTCTCCGTCTCTCTCTCTCTCCGTCTCTCTCTCTTCTATTTCCAATAACTAACTAACCATAATCCCAACCTAAAACCAAATTGTAACCCCATCCCTAACCCTGTATCTTCGACCGACAAGATGTTGTTGGAGCCAATGTCGCCAGAGCATAAGTCGTATCAGCGACTTCCCGTTTTCATGCAACCACCTACATGTATTGGAAGTGCCAAATCTATCATCTAAATTACAACTCACTCAACCTCACACTTTTCTCACTTTTGAATAATTAAACTCTCAATTACATTAAACTTGGATACCGTGCACATAGCAATTAAGCGTCACCCCGGCTTTCATCTAATCAACAATTCACCATTGCATGATCTGCAAATGGAGTTGAAATTCCTCATCCAAATAGCTTTTGTTGAGACTTCTGCCTCATGGCCTCATGGCATTACAAATCCATGCCATAATTTGAATTACTCAATGGCATCAAACTTAATGAGATAATCACTCGAGATATTGAGTTCAAATTCTTAATCTGATATTTACTGATTGCTATCTTTCTTGTTTACTTAAACTGGATGGTCAATTGGTCATACTTTGAATATATATCTGAGTCATTTGTTAAAATGAAAATAATTCTATATTCTTTGGAATGAATTTCTCCTTAACAATAGAATGCTTCATAATAAAGAATCAATATTTACTGAAGGACTACAACTTCTATAAGACACTGAAGACAGATCATAATAGTTCATGACCTATGATATCTATCAGAGAAACTCTTTTATATCATTTAATATTATCCTTTCCTTTTCTTTTCGCATTTATCACAAAATCCTTTTTAATGATACAACTAAGATGACAATCAAGAAATGTTAATAATGCATCAAAAGACCTAATGTCTCATCACATAACGTCAAAACGGCCTTTATTTGCCTAATTCTTCCCATTCCAAGTTAAATGATAATGGCGAAAATGTTGCAGTAGAACGCTGTACTGAGCAACATCACGAATCGCTTTACTTCCATCCAAATTCATTACGGAGAAAATGTTTGCACAGTAATAGTTTTTAATGCAGAATCAATCTCCAATGTAGCTGTAATGACTGCTCATTACTACATAATAGCATACCCATGGGAGTCGGAAAGGAAGAGATAAAGATAGGGAAAACTAATCGAAACTTGTATTTCACGGATCCTTTTTAGTGTAAATGGTAATTCGTTGCTCACGGCTGATTTTAATGATTTTGGTCACGTTGTCGGAAGCATGGGTACGCGGGAAGCGAAATCGAAAGTGCATCCCCTCCATGATAACATGAATTACGGATCTCCCCGACATCGCTATTTTAACAGACACAAGAATTAATGAGCCGAGGGTGTATCGAGACTTCTGAACTTTATGTCTCGTTCCTTTTGTTTCTCTTCCTGATGAGCTCTTGCTCTCTCGCTCACACTCTCGCTCTCTCACGTTCTCGCTCTCTCACTCTCGCACTCTCGTTCATGCGGTCTCTCTCTCTTCATCTGCATTTGTGCATTTGCTCAACTCTACACCTCTCTCCCCCTCTCTCTATCCTCCCCTCTCTCTATCCTCCCCTCTCTCTATCCTCCCCCCTCTCTCTCTCTCTCTCTCTCTCCTTCCCCCCTCTACTTCCAATCCTTCTGCGACTGTGACAGCCTGATTGTGAAATAATTATGGTGATTAGGAGGAGAATGAATATTTGAAGAGAGCCCCCTATTAGTCCGCGATCTAATGGCCCTCATGAATATTAATGAGGTTCATGGTTATGAGCGCTTCCTTGCGTCAGGGCCCAGGGTGCGATGTACTAAGGCATTCGCCGTGGCAGTTGGGCTCTCATTATTTCATGTACGTCTCTCTGCATGTTTCATCATCAGTACTCTGCATGAGGTTTTTCGCCCGGTGCTATTAATTATTTGACGACGTGGCATAGGGTCTCATTGCTCGTCGTCCAGATGACATGATCTTTCACGGGCACACTTCGCACAAAGTACACCCCATCATAAATTCATTTTCTAATGCATAAACAAGAGTTGGGTGAATTGCTCCTGATGATTTCAATCATATTTTCGACCTGCTACTCCAAACCATCTTCCAAGATAACCTGGCTTGAGATATCTTCTTTCTCATCTTTTACCCTCTTCTTAACCTTTGCCTCTTTTCTCTAATAATTATGTCATTATACTTAAAATCAGTAGCACTTGTGTCTGTGGTTTTAGCCAATGCAGGAAAATATTGAAAATTACAAATAAGATTTTTTTTTTTTTAAATCTCTGTCACATTCTCTCGAATTAACTGGGCTTTACAAATTTATTTCCTCCTTACCATTTCATGGCACGACTACCATCCTCACCGCTCATTATCATTGTAATCATCATTACCATCATCATCATCATCATCATCACTATCACCATCGCCATCACTACCAACATTACTATCCTTTTCATCACCAACACTATTATCATTATTATCCTCCTAATTAGCACTCATCGTCATCATCACCATCATCATCACAATCATCATCTTCTTCTTACCGATCTGGGGATGCCTACGGAGAGCTTGTGCAGGTTGTGGAGGTGGGCGGCGCCCAGGTCGGCATGGTGAAGGTGGTGCATCTCGGCAGCCTTAGCGGGTGATGCGGTGAGATGGTTGGTCGGCATGGAGAGGGAGGATGGGAGGAATGCTGGGTGGGTGGCCAGGAGATACGGGGAGGCTGCAGCCAAGTGCTCGTATCCATTGAATGGAAGACGGTGGTGACCTGCCACAGGAGAACAAAAACATCATTCACTTTGAGTTATTTCCTACCAGTAAGAAATTATGTTGAAAGGCACGAAAGCCTCTTAAAGGATGTGTTCGAGGGAAGATTTGAAAAAACTAGACCAAGAGGGAGACCCAGGATCAACTGGGAAGAGAATGTCAAGAACTGGAGTGGACTAAAACTGCAAGAGTGCACCAGAATGGCAGAAGATGGAGAGATGTTGCAATAAACCTCCGAACCGGAGAAGATACTTAGATAGATAGAAGAAATTATCTCATTTGAATCCTTTCTCATCAAAACTGTTCAAAATTTCATGAGAAAGGAAAAAACATTAAAATATTTATTTTTCTGCAAAGAACCATCACAACATGAATAGGGGCAAATGAGCACCCCCTTTACACCTCCACATCCAAATAATCCCATATTGAATTAAATTGAACTTTAAATATCAAACAAAGAAATGTGAGTCTTCTCTTTTAGAGACAATGTCATTATCTCCTTCATTTGATCTAAAATAATGCTCCGTGAGGGAGAGCGGCAATGAAAGGGAGTGGATGTCATAATCAATTCATGAAGGCCAGAGCTCTGCATGCAGGCATGTCCAAACACATACACATTGGCAAATGGTAGAAGCAATTTACACAGCTCTATGTTGCATCTAATCATCTAATGAATTGTGTAATTTAGTCACAAATGGATGAAAACAGAATTTGGCTTTTCATCATGCACCCAACCAATCATGAAGGATAGGCAAGCCAAAGTAATTAGCACAAATTGATGTTACGACTGATATTCGTCTGCTATAAGAAATGCATAAGTGGCTTTTATGTAATCAATTTGTGCAGACGGATGTTCACATTCAAGTATCAATCGTACCTCTTCTTCTTACTACAGTTATGTATAGGTCCTTCTTTCCCAACAGTTCTAAAAAAAAAGCTTGATGTTTACCACCGGTAAGTATAAATTATCAGGTTTCAAAGACACTTCAAAGCTTAGCATGAATGACTAATGCTCCTCTTATATCTACAACTTCATATGATACATCAAAGTATTCACCACAACAACCATGTTGTTACTTCTAAGCCTGTACAAACCTTTTTGCTTTTTGATGTAAACTTGAAACAAGTAAACTTCAAACTTCATTACCTTTTTAATTGACTTAAGTTTGGGTTATTATGAAATTCTATCCTTCCTTTTCAAAACAAATATACTTTGTTTTCTTTTACAACACAAAACTTTAAAACAGCTTTTGATAATGTACTCAGACTACAGGAGAATGGTTTCAAACAAAGAGGAGAAAAAGCAACTCAAAAGGTATTGACATTTCTCTCTGACAAAGGGCTCTCTTTTCACCAAAGTTATCCTCGAAATGAACAATTCCGAAACTAGAGAGTAGCACATGATCTCCCCCAAAGCTGCAAACAAATCTAAGGATTTTTTTCTTTCTTTTCTACTTCTCTTAAGAGTTAGTGCGACCAGAAGTCAATGACCTCCCTTCAAAAGTCTGGTCATCAAAACTGATTAGAAATGACACTGATTTCTCCTTTTCTCTCTCTCTCTCTCTCTCAAACATTTTAACACCCTGACTGTATCGATTCCATCCATGCATTAAGCCCCTACCAGAGCTCAAAATTACACCTGGGTTATATTTGTTTCTAGGAGTGTCAAAACTGTAATTTTTCCGGAGGTACCAAAAAGATTTACAATAGCGGGGGCCCTCAGGGACGGATGAATAATAACAGATTTTTCACTAATTTTGAATTCAGATGGGGCATGCAAGTTTTCTTTCTTCCTTTCTTTTTGTTCCTTGAAACTCGAAAGTGGGAAAAGAGTTTCATGACTTCATGGAAGAGACAGAACTAGGAATATACTTAGTTGGTGCTGATGGAGAAATAAAAAGGAATTAAGAAAAGGAAACTATTAAGAGAGAACAAATAAAGGAAAAAATAATGAGAGGATTATATATTAGAACGCAACTTGCTTTTAAAAGGGATAGGCATGAAAACGAGAGGGAAATGGGCAGAGTGTGTAATACAAACTAGGAGATACAGAGTAATTATTTTGTCTTTGTTTATGTTTCTTTCACTTCTTTGATGTTGTTCTTTTTATAATGTGGATAAATACTCTTCAAAGCGTGGGAACAATATATTCACATTCAAATGAATAATCATAATGTCATTGTCAATGTTAACTTGCATTTTGCCTGCCTTACAGTACTTCAGCTCAACTATATGTACAATTGCAAAATAAACCTATACAATAGCTTGCAACTTGCTTTAATATTTCATATAGCTGTTCTGGTTTGTTATCATCTATACTTGTATGTATTATACTTGTCTATAAGTTTGGAATGATTTAGTAGCATATGGTTTAAAAGTTTTAAATATAACATTTTAACAAGAGTAAAATGAGAGAGAGAGAGAGAGAGAGAGAGAGAGAGAGAGAGAGAGAGAGAGAGAGAGAGTGGGGTGCACACAATGTTATAGAAAGGAATGTGAAGAAGAAACAAATCTAATTTGGGCTAGTTGAAGGTGAGGAGGACCAAGCTAATCTGGGTTCGGAAGTTAACATGACACATACTTCCAGAGTTTGTAATCTCATCGGGTTTTTCAACTTTGCAATGTACATCACGAATCAAAATGGATCAGCAATCTTTGGGGACATTCGAGATTTCAATCCCGGGCAGGTTTTGTTATGATTTATGTCTTTTCCCCTTCTTTTCTGTTTCTCTCACTCATGCAGTCTTTCTTGATCTTGATCTCTCTTGGTCTCATGGTAAACTCTTTATTGATACATTGTGCAGAGTGGAAGTTAGGAAAGGCTAAGGAATTGAAACAAGGATGTATGTTTGTTTATCTTTGAATTTCATTGATTACCCCCTTGCTCTGGTGAAGTAGATTCCAGTACTGATGATGAATGGTTATGACATTCGATCAAAAATTTCCCTGATAAAAATCATTCTGAACCAATTTCATCTCATGACTAATGACCAAGTATTATTATTTCTCAAATGTTTAATAGAAAGGATAATTCTCTTTTTTTCTGATTATATACACGAAGGACAGAGCAATGCATATTAAATAATTAAAAGGACCCAATTAAATTTCATGAGTCTGTTAATTCATAATTTAGTACTTTCATTACGAGTATATTCTTTACAGCCTTCACGGAAATAACCCGACCAGAAAAAGAAACGTATTTCTGAAGGATAGATAGTATTGTAACACGCAATAAAGTGTGAAACTACAATTTTGAATTTATTTATACGAGATAATTGTTTTCAGAATTATTGTTCCATCAAGTTTTCATTTGCCATTAAAACATTTTTAAAGGCAATAAGCATCAACTAAACCAAGAAGGTACTTACAAATCAATTTAATATGAAGCAAGTAATGATGTTCCAGAAAATTAGATCTGAATCCTGTGACGAATTGAACTGCTATGTTCGAAAATGACGTGTTGCTTCACAAGTTGCCATGGTTACAATGATTTTGATCAAAGATAAATGTTGAAGAGACAGCAGGTACTTGGAAGCCTTTTTTTTAAACCCAAGGGGCCCAGAAAGATGTTTGTATTATCTATTAAGATAGGTAACACAAATATGATGAACTTAGCCCTCACCTTTCGAGCATGACGTACTTGCCGACTTCCAGGAGAGACGTTCTACAAATATTTTCCGAGAGGGTTTATCTAAATTTGTTACGGAATCACTGTGACACAGCAGAACGACCCACCTTTCTAGTAATTACATTACCGCAACCTAATAAAGCAGCCAAGCATAATTCAAACGGAAAATGATGGTTCAGCTCTTATTTTATCTGGTATATTCCAGCCCCTTCCACGATAACTTTCAACTTTCATAGCCAAGGGCTAAAATGTTATAGGCACAGCAACCCTATCGCCGTGAAATAATATCACATGGTTTTTTTATCCGCCAAATGACAACAGACTAACTTATTTGTTTCTCTATTCAGAGAAGCAAGCGACAGAAGCAACTAGAGGACTTCTAAAAGTCGATGACACTGTTGAGTGAAAACAAGCCAATTTTGTAGTGTAACTATGGTTACGGCTTGATTGAGATGCGCACTGGGAATTGAAGCATATCAGTCTTTTATTTTCTTTCACCCCCAACTCATATTTTTGTTTTCCCACTTTAAATTTGGCATCACACAGGGAATTAGGAGGGAAGAGATAGAGAGTGACAGAATACCGGGGAAAGTGGGGGGGGGGGTGCAAGCTAGAAAGAGAGAGAGAGAGAGAGAAGGGGGGAATGTCATGACAAGAAAGTTCACTAACAAAATATTGTCATCCAAAAGGTGAAAAATCAAAGTACAAGTAGGAAAAAAAGAAGAATTCCACTTTGAAAAGAGATGGAAGAATAAGACATGAAGGAGAGTAAGTGCCTTGGTACAAAAAACAGATAAAAGTTTGAAAAAGAATAAAAAAACAAAAAGTTAGCAAGGAAAGATGGTTATTGAGATGTTCAGAAGTGAAAGTCAGATAGGAAAGGAAGAGAAGATACTTAAAAGAAGATGACAGACGGAAGGAAGGAGGGATAGAGCAGCTCAGCACGAGGGTGGCTGATTCTCAACCATGCCAGGAGGAAAAGCGCACCTGATACAGGAAGTTTTCATCTCGTTAACAGACGAGGCAGGATGAATAAGGAAAGCTTCGGTTGTCAAGAATGCACGAGAAATTACATCTAAGGGACAGTTTAGATAGATAGAGAGGAAGAGAGAGATATAGAGAGAGAGGTGGAACACAACCCTCCGTTTTGCAACACGGGTCTCCTTGAATGTGAATCGGCAGAAAGCAGCGCGGAAGCCGTCTGTCCATGGTCCGTGTAAAATTGTGTTTGTGGAGGAAGGGGGGAGATGGGGTATCATGAGTGGCTGGCCACAGGTGCATGTGACCCTTTCTTCCAGGGCGAGGGGTCTGATGATATACAGATGTATACTGACAGAGATGGGGTGCAAGCATATAACCAGTCTGCACTCTTTTCCTCTGATATTAACTTGCATTTAAAAAGACATTTCTAACAATGATTGACATCTCTTTGAATGACTTGTCTGAAGTGAAACTATTCAGAAAGGTCATATAAACCCCTCTCTCTTTAGTTTTTCTTAGTCCCCCTATACATTCACCTGATTACAAATACTTTTGAGAGCAGGAATCAAATGACAGGCTTTTAGGACCACTTGCGAGCCCGGCAAGATAAATTTCAATTTTTGAGATGTTGAAGATAAGATGAGGAAGGTGATGAAATTGTTTTCAATCCATGTTTTCTGATGGAGGAGATTAAAAAGAATGAGAAGTGACAATGACAAATTAGAAACGTCACAAACTCGAGATCAGGAAAATGACTAAGCCCTTCTTTCACATCACGTCTAAGATTCATTGCACCTTCTCGCTTATCAATGTGCCCCCCTCCCCTTCATGAAGGTGTTTAATTTGCAATTTGACAATGACATTGCTGATATTTGCCTGATTTTAACGACTTTTTTTTTGTATTGATTTCCATACTTTAATGCTATCCTGTGAAGATGTGAAGATTTATCAAAATTAAAGGTGAACAATTTCTTGGCCATATCTTTTAAGTAACTTGTTCCCTACAGGTATTAGCATATATTGTGCAACACAAGATTTTGCTCATAATTATGTGACAACTTGAACTTACCATTTTCCAGTTTAGGCCTTTTGAGGAGGTCGAGGGTGGGTCCCATACGAGAGAGTCCATGGATGGTTGGTGTGAGCGAGAGAGGAATGTTTCGTTTCGGAGGTCTACCTGGTCGACTGCTGAGAAACAGGGAATAAAATGAAAGATATATTAGACATGCTGTAGCATCATAATTATTCAGAATTGATTCAGAATCTCTAAAAAGGATAATGACTGAATAGTTCCTTGTGAATATCATGATTTGACAATTAGATAATTGACATTTTTCTCATACCCATATACTTAACACAGGAGCTCTATGGTTCTAGCCAGCAGTACGTAAATAAAGTATCACACAGTTAAATAAATGCATTTGAAAGAAATATCAATGATGGCAGTTTACTGTTAGAACTTGAGGTGAACTTTGACCTCACCTTTGTACTCCATAACTGACAAGGTAAAGAGCTGTAATTACCAAAAATAACACCAAATTCAACAAGAGTCACCGATTCTTTATTTCGCAAATGCCAATCAAATTTACTACCCATGAAAAGTACATTGCCCCTAAAGCTAAAAAGAGAACCCACGACTTTGCTCTCTGTGGGGAATCTTGTTCCAGTTTAGCTCACAATGACAAGAACCAAAGGGAGAAAGAAAGAAAGAAAAAGTCAGATATTCTGAATCTCTCTGAAAATGGTAGTTTACCGTTTCCCCAAATGACACTTTTGTGACTAGTAGCAGTTAGCCTCCATTCAGAATATCTAATTCAATAAAACACCTCAAATTGCAAGGGCGGGGTATCGGTACTTGAACAAAGAATAGGGTGTACATGTAGGAGAGACGAATAAAGAGACAGAGAAATGCAAAGAGAGAGAGAGAGAGAGAGAGGGGTGGTAAAGAGAGCAAATGAGAAGGGAATTGAGCTCTATGAGAATCAATTGAAATATTGAATAATACAAAATTATGATAACAATAATAATAATTAAGTACGATACACACAGAAAGGAAAAAAAGTAAGAAGTAGATTGCTTTTCTTTTACAAACAAGTTTGAAAGAAATTAAGAGACATTAACCCAAAGAAAATTGGAAAAGGTAGAGAAAGTTACTTGAAAATGGATGGGTGTAGAGAGTTTCTAGGGGGAAAAGGATAGAGAATTGTTTGAAAAAAAGGACAAGAGAGATACAGAAGGACAGACAGGCAGAGAAAAGTAAGGGGAAAGGGAGAGAGTGAGAGGGAGAGGGGGAGAGGGGAGAGATGAGTGAAAGACATGAGAGTTTGGTGTCAGTGAACCTAGCGTAGTTGCTATAGTAGGAGGACGTAGCTCTCAGAGTCACTGATACATCTAGATTGAGCAAACATACCGCATTATACCAGACTGGGTTAGACAAACTTGCACACGCTCGGTTTACGTATGCCAAACTTGTCGATTCTGCTTCCAAATCTTTCTTTTTTCTTACGAATCGAACATTTCTCGCGAGGCCCATGGAGACTCGGGGGTAAAAAAAAAGCCAGTCGGGGCACCTGACACCGAAAGCTAAAAACGATGAAAGAAAGGATCTGTTCATTTGCACAGCGATTACGACCCATGACGAATGAAACGTGTATTTATGACAGAAAGAGAAATGGGAAGAAAGAGAAGGAGACGAAGCCGGAGAGAGGGGAAAAAAAAATGATTGACCTATTTGCTCTTTCTCCTCCTGGATGCTACTTGCAAGAAGAGCTGAGTAAATGTATGGACCAGTTTATGATTTCCCCCTACACCCATGGGTTTGGGGGTAATATTCCAGGGAGAAGGGCTAGGGAGAGGGGGAATTTGAGAAATGGCTGTATCGGGGCCCCCAATGTCAATGACATTCAGTAACTGGGGCACAGTCTTATGTACACAAGTGTTTAAAACTCACAACCTGGTTATGGCTTTGGATGTTGTAATTTTTTTTTATAATGAAAGTATGAAATAAATTGATTGATCAAGTGTGTAAACTTTGCCCTTTTTAACCTCACTTAGGAAAGGAAACAAAAGAGAGCAAATCAGGTGGGGGGGGGGGGGGGGGGCTTCTACTGAACCCAAATAATCTAGGAGAGGATCTTTCTCTTTGTTTCTATACACTTTGGACCTCATTGTTTGAGTGTTTCCCCTCATCAAACTGACTTTCATTTCACAGAGGAAATGCAGAGTTAATAGATTACTCCCACAGTACAACATGGAACAAAATTGTCAAACCTCAAGTTGAAATACATTGGTAGCAAGCAAATGGTGTTTAGAGATGGTAATTGATAATCAGTCTGTTAAATCTTTATATATATATCATTAGGATTGGACAGAACAAGTTAACAAAAATGAAATCACCATAATAACTACTAGCGCCTCAAACTCAGTGTATCCCATCAATAAGTGTAAAATCATGTTGTCCATATATCAAGATACTTTGATTGGTCTTGACAGCCCCTTTCAATGTGCATCCAGAGATACAGCCCTATACCCTAGGGTCCTTTCACAAGCCCCCCCCCCCCCCCCCTCCCCCAATCCATGTCTGATGTCTATCCGCCCTAATTTTCAGTAACTGCCCATCGACGATTTATCTTTCCTATCTAGTCCTCGGCAAATGAAATAATGAACGACTGTCATCAAATGACAAACCGTGCTAGGTGCAGGGATCTTCCCTTTACATGTAAGCTGAATCTCTGGTAATTACGACTAATTTGAGAGAAGTATACTTCAATGGTTTAGCTCTGAAACGGGACGCGAGTGGTTTATTATAACCGATACGAGATCATACTACTTAATGTGCAATTAGCACAGCCATCCATGAGTACACACGCAGGTGCCCATTAGTATATAGATGTACTTTTTTTAAAGTTGGTAGAAAAACATAAGAAATCTCATCAAATTTGATGCAAAATTTGGAAAACTGAAGTATAATGGTTAACGTGGTTCTAATTTAAACTTTAATGTACAATTTACTTTGAAAAGTACCCCTCCCCCCACAAAAAAATACTTTCCTCTTGCAAAGCCTGCAGATTCAAATTATTTCGAATCAAGAAGACAAATACAAGACCTACACAGACAGTCATCATGATCTAGTATTAATTAATGATTCATAATAGCTGTCAACAAGTTATTAAGTTTCAGTATCATTTTAATATCCAAACATCTCTTTCCTGTATTTGTCATTAATTTTCTTACAACTAAACTGACCAGAGATCGACCAAAGAAGCAAAGACTAACAACATTAAAGAAAACTACAAACACAAATATTATCTTTTCCATGTCATCAACTACATCAAGTCTTCCTATCCTGTTATTTTAGTTTATTCAGTAAGAAAACATTCCTTGAAAATGAGTCATTTTAAATCATCTGTAATAAAAACAAATATTTGAAGTAGGTAACCACAACATTAATTGGTTTATTTGTATCAAGGGTCACAAATATAGTATTTCTATATATATTCATTGGGCCGTATTCTTCCCAATCACTTCCTTGGTAATTAAAAACATCTGATTAAATTTCCCTGGACAACAACCTCAGAACTCTAGTGTGAGAAAGGCATTCCTTGCAATGTGACACAACTCCCTTTTTGCATTAGGACTCTTCTTTCCTGATACTCTAAATAAATGTGAGAATAAATGTGAAAAGGAGGGGTAACAGGGAAAATGGCATCATCAAAGTTTCCAGTCACTAATACACACTTGATGTAAGGCCATTAAAACAAATTGATATGAGAAATCACAGAAATAGAATTCGGACAGGAAATATCTTGTTACTTAGTTTCTTTTTCTACTCTCTCACTTCAAGTTTCCCCTACTCCAAAGAGAGTCTTTTTTTTAATTGTTTTAAAGGTTTTTGTGAGGTCTTCTTCATAATGTGGCAATGCCACTGTGACTGACATATTCTATACCGGTACTTCTCTTTCATTATCATAGCTTATGTTTCTCTTCCATAGGCTTTTATTCAATGATTTAATTTATCATGTCACTCAGATAGGACTTATAGAGCCATAATTTTTATTCTTGCTTTATCGTTTAGGCAGATTGGTTAATAGAACAAACCATATATTAATAGTATAATAAGTACTATTTCCCTATTTCAATTAAATATCCGATAAAGAGCATGACAAGCATTCATTTCCTAAAAGAGATGTAATTTGAAAATGCAAAGATAATTCAAAATGGATTTATTAAAGAAAAAACAAAATGAAAGAGAACATAAGTTTATAAAAATGCCTCAAATTTTATTTCTCACGCATACTAGAGAGATAACCACATGATGTGAACTATTTCCTAACAATGCATTCATTGTCATTTCCTCCAAGTTGTTTTCCCCAACTTGAGCATTAATGGTAGAAAAATACAATCACTAGTCAAAAGAAAACACAAATTGGCATTAGACAAATACAGCAAATCCTCTAAAGAGGAAGACGAATTTTACACCAAAAAAGTTTATGGGTTACGGATAAAGTGAAAGAAAACAGCCAGCCGCAGCACAAGTCAAAATTCATGATTTCTTTTAAGTGAGAGAGAGAGAGAGTCGGAAGGCACTTGTGGAAAACAGAATAGCAAGTAAAAATTTCTTCTTTTGTGTGAGGCCGAGAGAACATCAACCAAATTTCCATTTCAATTACATCAAGTCAGTCGTAGCTAAACATCTTGCAGGACTTTTCCAATCCTTTGTGGGGTTACTCTCTACTTCAGTCCTCTTCTCCGCCACCACCTCCTCCACAAAAGAGATCAACGCTTGAAAAGCATGTTCCACTGTTACAAAAATACAACTTTCGCTTGTTGGCCTTTGTGTTGTAAGGCACAGCCCATAGCAACACTTGGTTCGGTTGAAACGAGAGAGAACGGAGGGGGGAAAGGGGAAAGCTAGAAAAATAAAGTCGGAGGACTGACAAAACTTTGGAAAGCTTCTTACATGGAACGGAAGCCCTGGAGTTAAACACTGACAAGAGGTTTTCTCTTTCTCTTCCTTTTGCCTTTTATTTTTGTAATCCTACATGTAATTTCCAAAGGGAACAATGGCGTATGTTATGATTTATGATTCAAAGTGAACACTGTTTCAAAACAACAATGTTCGCACTGTGTAGAGAGAAAAGAAAAAGCCAATCAAACCTCCTGAATCTATGCCAAAGACAATTAATCATCCATATGGATTGTTCAGCATTACCGAGATATTCTTAAAGTTATTAATACTTCTCAAAGCAAGCAGAATGTCTTCAATGATAATTATAATCATCAAACTACTTTATAAGCTTCTGAAAATCACTTTGTGGCTTTATGATTATAGAAAAACAATTTGTTGGTACTAATATAAATATTAAGACCATAAAATCAATTAAATTATTGAATTATAATATCTAACAACATCTAATCCATTAATAAATGAAGGACTATGCCCTCCCTCAGATACATCTCTTTCGTCTGACAATTCAGATCTCCCAGACATGGATTTTTTGAGGAAAGAATGATTGAATCATGTTGACTTTTCCAAATTGACTTTGCTTTGGAGTAATACTTTTGTTTACTCGTCATCACTTGAAATATGTAGCCCCAGGCTTTAAGACAAGTTGATGGGTTCCAAGAAAATAAGATGAGGGTAGAGCAATGTCATGGGGATATAATTGCAACCCCCCCCCCCCTCCCTCCCCCCCCCCCCCTCCCTCCCCCCCCCCCCCCCCCCCCATTTCTCTTCTTCTCAACAAAATGTTCTCATGATCATCCCCCATAAAAAAACGCTAAATATTGCTTTTCAAATTGATAATCTGAATGATATATGGGATATGGGGATTGTATTTCATGTGATTCTTCAATTATTCTAATAAAATAAACATATTTTCATCTGTCACTTAGTTTAATTCAAACTTGTCTAGGACAAGATGCAGGTCAGAGAGTCACCTAAATTTCCCTGTCAAAGAAGAATTTACCGGCACACCAATCTGCTTTGTTCCTTATAAATGTTGCTAGAATAATGACTCTATAAACCTCAATACCTAAACAAATACCAATACTAGCCTCCATGCTATATCCCTATCAACAACAAAAATGTATGTATTATTGATTTATTCTGCAACATAAAAACATTTACTGAAGACTATTCAAGAACAATAGTACACAATGTATGTCAGATAAGTACATCATGAATCACAAAAGAAGTGGATTTTAAATAGCTCTGGCCAAGCTAGCAATTAGATGTAATCTCAAGCAACTTAAAATCAAATTCCACACCATTTATAGAAGGCGAGCACACAGAGCTGAAAGAGAGGATAAGTGGGTTCTATTGTTTTCTCCTTACAAACCAATCAAGATTAAAGCAACAGAACTAACACAATTAAATCAAGTAAGATATGAGGAAGAGAGAGAGAGAGAGAGAGAGAAAGAAACTAAAAGACATGTGTGCTCAAGCTGAAACATTCCCATTTCAGGTTCTAAGCTCAAACATCAATATAAATGGATTCTAAATGCACCAATGACCAACAAAAACAAACCTGAACTTGGTCAAATAAACATGTGTAATAACTAACAAAGAGAGAAAAGAAATCTTGTTGGGGTGAACCAATGCAAGGGATTAACTGCGGCTTATCTACTGATGGGTAACAAAGCAGAAATGAACAATTAAAAACAACCCCTGCTTTAATCCACCAATTGTACTTGAGATCACAATCAAAGTAATTAAGAATAGTGGTGGCAATCCAACCAAGAATTGGGGATTACTTGATCAATCAGGAAGGTATCAAGGGGTGAGGTAGAGAAGTTATTGGTTCAGTGCAATGGATTTCAACCCAGCAAAATAGTTGCTTTGATAAACAAATAATGAATGATCAAAAGGACACCTGCAAGTTTTTAATGAATATTGTAACGCATTTGAAAGTACCTTAGCTCTGTCATTGCCACCCCGCTCTGCTAGTTTCTAATTTATTAAATGAATTATAACGTATTCTTCATCTACATCCTCTTCTTTCACCCTTTATCCTCATTTCTCTGAAATAAACAATTAGAATGATCAATCAATCTATAGCTTGGTGCTGCTTCTGGGCAAATGATTAGCTAAACAGTATTAGTTATATCATAGCATGTTAGTTCTTTGAGGATGAATTTTTAATTAAAAATCATTTGAAGCACAGAAGACTAGAAGCGGGAGTCATACAGCTTCACGCATCGCAACAAAAGAAAAGACTCACAGATACATGCTTGGGATATGTATTAGCTACAGTCTCGACGCAAGGAGAGATTGAAAACATCTCTCTTATCAGATCCAAGACCATTTTTCAAACGGAGAGGGGGGAAATGGGACATGAAAAGGCAACTTGGAGTCCAAAGAAACTACAAGAAAGTGGCCCTTGGGCGTGTTTGGGGTGGAATTGTTCGTTGCGTTGCCGGCGATTAGACATGTTTTGACAAATGCTTTAGTCTCGTTGGCGACATTAATCCATCCCTTCACCTGGCTAAAAGCTAGTGTACCCCCTCTCTCTCTCTCTCTCTCTGTACCATGTACACTGGATTACTTCCGCACATATTTGGCAGAAAATCACACCACTGAAAAAGTTTAAAAAGAAAGAGAAAAAAAGCAGACCCCAAAATAACGAAAGCGTAAAGCGTGTCAATATATCTTTCTTCTGCCAGGTTTCCTGATTTGAAACCCCACTTGACAGATGCATAAGATCTTGACTACTGATTAATAATCCAAGATGAAATAATTTCTTCAGAAACTTCTTTAGATATGACCAAGGAAGTAGCATCTGACTGACTAATCAGAGCAAAGCAAGAGATCAACATTCACTTGCTCCCAATCGTCACTATACATCATTGTTATTTATTTATTTTTTATTATTTACTTATTTATTCATCAGTTCTGAATACAGAATAAAATCAGTATACATTCAAACAAATACAGCGAAATATAGACTTATTTTTAATAGGACTGGCCAGGGGTCCTAGATAAACAAAGCTTGACAATTAAGTACAAGAAAAAGATTATTAAGGGGTTCCTGGTGATGCAGAAGAACAACAAAGAGAAGAGAAGAATGATCATTGTTACTTATTATCTCTCTCTTACTTAAAAGTCTCATTTTCTAGTTTTCCAATGTACAATGAGAAGAGTGCCACTCCATCTCTCAATTTCATTCTTTCTTAAATTCACAACTAAAATAATGACAAGATGTACTTGTGGCTTCATTTCTAAGGTATCACATTTCATTTCAGGATGATATGAAAGAGGAAATATTCCTTGACAGGCACTTTTGTAAAGCAAAGATTTGTCCCGATCGGATAGATTCCTTTGTGAGTTGCCATGTATGAACGCATGTTCACACATCATACACTTTGAGCATTTCCGCTGCTTGGCTGCCCGGTGATAGTGGCAGCGTTGAGCCGTCAATTCCCCATTGAGTACGAGTCGTCCCTGAGCAAACAGCTCCGCTCTAAAGGGGAAAACTGATATTGCCACAAAAGCAGCACAGCTTTCGTACCTTGTTTTCATTCTATTTCATTCTTTTTTTCATTTGTCTAATATTCATTTGATATTTTTTTCTCACCCTCCACCCTTGCCTTTTTTAATTCAATCATATTTCATTGCTCAGTTTTCATTTCAGTATCCCACATTTTCTGTTCTTCTACTTTTGCCATTTTGTCCATCTTCAGAATTAATATAAATTTCAATATATATCAGATATTATATATCATATTCTGAAAATATCTACAAATATAATCACTGAAATGTGCTATATTCTTTCAGACTTTCCTTGCAATGATGCTACAAACAATACTGCTCAAATATCACAAAAGATAAAACCATACAATTTTGTGTTAAAATAAATTGGGTTGGACCTCAGTTACTTAATATTTAATTATGTAGTACCAGTCCTATGGAATATACATGTATGTTAACAAAAGTTGAGTATATTTTCTAATGCTTAAACATGAATAAACGATATAACTTATAAGTATTCTCTTTGTTCAAGAACAGAACGGTATATAAACTCCATTAGCAACTAAGGTATCATCTCGCTGAATGAAGGGAATTATTTATGTCCCTGTCTTAATGCCATCTATACGACTGGAAGACATCAGGCCTTACGCCCACAGAGTTGAAATCGGATTCCTGACTCGCACTTAGCCAGTTGTCATAATTCTATGACACCCAATACCTCTATCCCAATTAGATGTCCATTACCAAGGAGTGTTTATGAGGGTCAAGGGACTGGTAGAGGGGTGCTGGTGCATTGGTAGAAGGGGTGTAAGGGTTGTAATGAGATGGGGGTACAAAAGATATGGTGTGCACAGGGGGGGCACGCTTACTGGTGGAAGGGCCCGGTGCCGGTGTATCTGTTAAAAAGGGGTGTAAGTGTTGTGCTGGGATGGGCATACAAATATGGTGTGTACAAGACATGCTAATTATTGTAAGAAAGAACTGCTCAGACTTGTGGCAATCAAATAAATTAAAATTAAGAATGCAGAGGGAAAGATGATTTGATGCATCTCTGTAAGCACAGAAAGAGACAAAGAGAAATTTACTCTTTTTTGAAGAAAACTATTTTTCTAAACAAAGTGTCAAACCATCAACATTTTTAATTAAATGCATTAACCCTGAAGGAAATGAGATAGAGAAAGAGAGAGAGGGAGAGAGGGAGGGAGAAGTCTAATGCACAGGCTTGCAATTGCACCTAAATAAAAAATGATTATGTGATTACTATCAAGTAAATATTGGCAGATATTGGTAAGCGACGCCAAACAGTCAAGAAGAACATCCGGCAGCGTGAGATTAATTAGAATAAATAGTACTCTTTAGTATTAAACTATACTCAGGAGCAGACATGTCTGTCCGTTCCACAACAATAAGCATGGAATGGGTAGCCAAACTTCATCACATAATCACAAGGTTGGGTGGCCACATGCACCAAAGTGGTAGAAGGTATTCTCCAGTTCTAACCGTTTATGGCAAACAAGAACATAATTTGCGTTAATGATGTTAATGATATGTACACAGAAGATCAGTCTGTTTCAAATCATATCATAATCTCCAATGTTGAAACTAAAAACTTTACTGTTGATGTTCTTATTTTTCTTTTCTAATCGATAACTGAGAAATATTCATTTTTTTTAAAGAGATGATACAATAGAAAAAGCAATGATATTCATCGCTCACTTTCTTTAACTTTACATTCCCAATTGAGTTCAGTTCAATGCAGGTTGCATAGTCACAATTTCAATTAAAATATCATGGAAAAAATGCCCTAAATTCATGTTTAATTAAAGATTAAAGATCTACACCGTAGCATTGGACCTTGGGGCAAAGCAATGTTGTATTTTGACAAGGTAGGATTAATTTGCTTTAATGGGCTACATCACAGCTGTACAAATACACACCAGTAATAAGAGCGAGAGAAAGAGATATTTGTCAAGAATGGAAGAGGCAGTGTGAATTGTCATTTGCAGATTAGTCATATTTCAATGTCCATCATGACAATGGTGGGGCAAAGATATAGGGCAATGACATTTTATTTGGGTTCAAGAAGTGACTCTTCTTTCTTGTCTTTGAATCATTGTTATCAATAAATATAAGATGACCCTTTTTAGACACTATCAAGGATGTGAAGTTATCAAATCTATGTGCAAACAAACAGACAGCTTTGTGGTTTATTGCTTGTCAAAACATCCGGCAAAATTGAATATCTGTACATTTAATGTAAATGGACATGTCATTGTCGAGCTATTCTAGGATTTCAACAGTCTTTACATTTTGCCAGTTTACAACCGTGCATTTCTTTTTCATTTTCAAACAGAAATTACAGAACACCTGTTAAATATACTGTGTTCAATTTGGGCAAATACCATGTATTTACTCTGATTAAATATATCATCATCTAGCTAAGAATCCGACGTGCACTTTGCCCATGCTGTTCAAATAGGCGAAAGAAAAATAGAACTATAAATTTTATTCTTGGCAAATAAAACTAATTCATCATTATAGAAATGGGAAGTAAATGACAAAGCCTTGCACAAATGGAAATCTAAATATTTGCACAATAAAATGCCCAACCATGGCTTCAGTTTGCAAATTATCACAAGACTTAGAAGTCATGTAAGATTTTGACAGTCTAACTTGAAGAGGTCAAATTGGAATCCCTCAAAGATATCTAACGAGAAATGAATCAAATGTTGAAACTATGGAACCTCATTAGACAGGAAAACCACACACACGCTAGAATATTTACAAGCTGTATTTTCCTACAAAGATGCGTAAATATATAGGAAGCAAAAGCAATGCTTAATGATAATCTAAGACAGGACCAAATTAAAAATACTTATTGTGTCAAAGAAAATAGCCAAATTCTCTGCCATGGAGAATTTATAAGCCCATCCAGGTTTTTAAAATCATACACATATTATTAAAAAGAGGAAATAATTGATGTAAATATCATGAAAAGGGGAATTGATTTGTGTCAATGAATAAATACATCTTTAAGTTCATATCCTGTTAATGAAAAGAGCCACTTTGAATTCAATTGCACTTGACTCATGGTATTAAAGATCATGGGTGAAATTACAACTACAATTTGATCACCTGGCTCCCAACATCGATAGAATAACCAACAGACAGCTGTGCCCTAATAATGTCTTGATAAGTTGATACGCATTGAGGGATGTGACAAGTACATGTGTACATATCTTCTGAGTAAAAGTCAAAAGGGCGTTAAGTCTGTGTTGAAAGGATATATAGGTTGATGCCCTACTCGATTGGAAGAATATTGAGTCAGGTAAAATTCTTTGGGAAAAGAAAATCATCAAATACATCACCATTCATGATTAATTCAGGCCTATATTAATGTTTACTGTCTATAACATTTGAGTGGTTTTCTCCAGTTACTTTTCTTCACTTCTTTTAAATTTAAAAACAACAGACAGACCGAGTCTTCTCAAATGGCAATGTCACATATTGCGATTGATGCACCATCAAAACAATTGCCTTTAAGAACGAACCCGACCACATACACCACCTACACCAATAATTTACGGGCAGGGAGATGAAATTTCATCCACTCTTCCTATCAACAATAATAAATCCAGGTAAACCCTTTCTGAAAGGCACAAAGGAAATGAACACCAGATCGTCATGGAGGATAATAATTCTTGAAATGGAAACAATAAAAAAGGGAAATAAAACATTGAAGCCCGGTCTGAAATAAAACAACAACAGTTTCTGATATCGGGATAAGAGGATTATTGGCGCAGTTTGGAGCGAACATCTGGTAGGGTCCTGCAATGGCTCCCAGCACACTCCTGAATGCAAGCATCACGACAACCACCACCACCCACTGCTGACAAGAATGCACCCCTCTGAATTTGAGCAATCCAGATTTCTAAAATTTATTTAGAATGTTCTTATCCCATTAATTACTTAGAGATAGTGGTACTAGGATATTTCAGAGGAGGGGAAGGGGTGGGGGGACCTGTCTTTTGTCTATCTCTGATGAAGATGTTCACGAAGTTATGAAACGCAATACAAATCAAAATTTGACCTTTGACCTCATGTCAGATGCTACCAGTATTTCAAATCCACGATAACAAAGAGGGCTATAGTTAAAAAAATGTTTGTCATCACTAGGCAATCATATCAACATTTATGGATGTATGAAGCATAAAGCTAATAAAAAATACTATTGTGATATCAAGTTATTGCCTAATGACTCCCAGTATTTCTAAGCTCATACATTACATTATCCATCTTATGAATAAAGGGGCAGCTTTAACATCGGTATTAGGAATTCAAGCCTTGAAATCTTGCAACTCCTTTCCTGGACTACATTTCTAGAGAACACCAAACAATATTGTTCTCAATTCTCATTTCATTTTTTTTGCCCCCCCCCCCCCCCCCCACTCCCTTCAGAGTAGTACCACGACACCCCCACTGGCTCTTGGAGATAACTGAAAGATGACACCGATTCAATTATCTAAATCCATGGGATAATAGCCAGCAGATTAAGATCATCAAGAGCGGGAGAGACAAAGAGAGGGGAAATGAAGGAGATAGAAAGAGTGCCAGGTTATTCATCATCTACAACCCGTGATATCATTATCAATATTAATACTTTACAGACACACAAAATAAGTCAGCTTAAGATTTATAAGTGATGAGGAAGACGGGCGCTGGAAGAAGAAGAAGAGGGATGCGATCCTTTCACCTCGCCTCGTAGTTCCGTGCTCATCGAGCGCTGCAGAAAAGGGACTTGCACCATTACTGTAAATTACGGCCGAGCGACTCGCGGGGAAACTCTATACTCCAACGGCCTATCTCTAGCATTAACCTAAAAACAGTTTTCGTTTTCAATTAGCCATAAGCACCACTTGTTCGGGTGATTCAAGATGAAATTCGATTCTTTTACTGCTTGGGACACTTGGAAGAGAATTGATATATGGCAAGAAGAAAGTATCAAAAAGATTCACGCTTTGTGTTTTTTTTCTAAAAAGAATAAAAAAACACACCTTGTGATAATTGACAAGTGAGTCAATTTGCATTTCAGGTTTGAATTACTAATATCATCCATCCTCTGTTTTAAAAAAAACACATGTAAATGTATATCATATATTAATTGCAATAGAAAATCTTTGAACAGAATTCAGAGGAGACATCACCAACAATTTGTTTTACTTCTCTATTCAAGTAAGTCTTGCTTCATTCATTTGTTCTGAATGCCCTATATATTTTGTCCCACTCAACAAATATTCAAAAAAATCAAATAAAATCATTTTGGATATCTTTAACCAGCTGATCTATTAGTTTAATTGAATTTATGAATAAAAAGAAAACTAAAATAAAAATTGGCAAACGACTTTGGGACTATCACGAGGAGGCAGCATTTCTAAAAACACTTTGAAAAAGTGGTCAATTCCAAATTACGGCTAATTCAAGAAAGATTGCAAGAAGTATTGTCACATCCTGATCAATTACACACACGTCTTGCTGAGTTTCTGAATCACCTGTTCATCAACCAACACACATATGCCTTTTGAGGCCATGTTCACATCAGGAGAAATCATCGTAGAAAATTATGGACTCCCAACATAACAAATCTTTGATTCATATCAGAAAACATGTGTCGCTAGTGAGGACAATAGAGAAAAAGCCTCCGTTCATTCTTCATAATGATATTTGGCAAGAGAGACAGAAAAAATGAGTGAGGGGGGGGGAGACAGTGAGGGGGCGAGGGAGAGGAGAGGAGAGAAAAGAGAGAGAGTGAGAAAGAGTGAGAGGAGAGAAAAGAGAGAGGGAGAGAGTTAGAGAGAGTGAGAGAGAGAGAGACACACACACAGACAGAGAGAAAAGTGAAAGAGAGAGAGAGAAATAGAGAAAGAGATAAAGAGAGAGAGAGAGAGAGAGAGAGAGAATGAGAGAGAGAGAATGAGAGAGAGAGGGTGGGGGAGGGGGAGGGGGGGGGGGCCTAATAAGATTACAGCATTTACATGTGTTTGTAACACAAAACAATAAATATATTTTTGTAATTCACATATCCTGTTCAGCAGACCAAAGCCAAAGAAAAAGTACAGAAAAGATGGACTTGTGCACAATTTTATGGAAACCACATTTTATCTGAAGCCAGATGCAGAGATGACTTCAGTGTGTGATTCAGCTCATTTCGGCAAGCGGTATGAAGTTGTCAAGCCACGTTCCTTCATTCGGTCTGACAGTTAGTTGGTGCTTTTCGGAAAGAAAGCGAGGCAGATACCGCACAAGTCATATGACCCCCGTAAAACCAGAGTTCCCTTCCCTGAAGTTTTATAATGCAGTAGCCTATCACACTTCAGCCAAAATTAAGAAATCGATTAGAGTCAAACAAGAGTTTACTTCAGGTTAATGACAAAGATATTTAGATAAAATGATAAAATGAGCAAGAGAAAAGATCAAGTTCTTTTAGATAAAGTAAGGGGATCTTTCACAGAATTTGTTTAAAATTCACAAACATATTGGTACCCTAGTTAAACAAAGAAAGACACATACTACTGAAAGCAAATAAAGATTGATAGTTTCAAATAGAAAATTATTTTTTATTGTTCTGTCATTCAAAATAAAAGGGCCAGTCTGAGTATGGGAGGTTTCATGTTACTGGCAAATATATAAATGATTGAACTTTGACCCATCACATGATTGATGGACAAACTAATGGCATTTGTTTGTTGCCATTAATGACACTGCTCTATCACTTTCATTGATAAGACTCTGGTAGTTCAAGTAACATATTTTTTAAATATATGATTGATGGGGTACAGAATTTCACCCATCACCTAAAGTTTAGGTTGCCAATACTACCCTTTTCTCTACCTCATATACTTTTCCCCTTTTCCATTTTTTCTGGAATCAACATTCTCTCTTCTCTCTCTCTCTGAAACTCGACTGTCTTTCTGTCTGAGCATCTCTCTCTCCCTCTCCACAACCCCTCCACCCTTTTCTTCTTTCTCTCTGCTCTTTCTTTCTTTCTTTCTTTCTCTCTTTCTCTCTCTCTCTCTCTCTCTCTCTCTCTCCTTCTCTTTCTCTTCGCTTCTCCCCCTCCTTCCCCCTCTCTCTCTCCCTTTATTGATAACTAGAAACATTTGTCACAGTCATGACCAACATTCATCTGCGGGTTCACCACAAATTACATAGGTCAAGTATACCCAATCCAATGCCTTACACATCTTATCACTATTGACATTTCAGTGCCTGTTCACAAAAGGGGCAATTTGGCAGGGGAACAAAACCCGAATAACAAGAAGGTAACAAAAACCCTTTCAAAAGAATAGCAATTACCCGCAGAATAGAGATCCCCAATTCAAAAGCCAGAGCCATTGACTGAAATGTAACAGTGAATTGGAGTTAAATACTGGCTAATAGTTTGGGATATGTTGACCTAATCCTTGCCCTAAACAGTCTTATCAGTTGTGGACGGAGCTCTATGAATGGGCAATAGTTTTTCCTGTGTGGTGGGCATCGGTAAACAAGCTCCTGAGGCTCGAGAGCCAGGTCATTCACCTCCTGTGCCAATGTCTAGTCAGTCTTCCACAACTTCCCCTCGTGAAGTTGGGGAAAAAAGTTACGCTTTTAGTTTTACCCCAGTGTTTTTGCTTCTACCCAAGAAAATGACAATAAAGTACTCTAACAATAATATTTCTCACTAATTTCTTGATTTCTTTCTCGACTGTTCCTGAACCTTTGATCTGCAATTCTTTACAACCCAATGATTATTCCAGCAGGTCCAAAAAAAAGTATATTTTGATCTCTGATTTAATACTCACAACTGATTGTTCTGGCCTGAATTGGAAATGTCTGTTGGTTTGATCATTTGCATATATACATATTTCTTTCTTTTTTGAGGGGGGGGGGGGGGATTCCAAGGCAAATCCCACGAAACATTGACTACAGAATACCAAATTCTTTGATTCTGTAAAATAAGGGAGAACAACTGAAATAAGTCATTCTCACTTGAAAATTCAAAGCTTGATGAAAATAAAAACATTTTCAAACCAATCATAGAAATGTGAAATCGGCGAGTGGAGAGAGCAGAAGCTTATTCCGATGCCTGGACTGAACTGCAGGGGGAAAATAATTGCTCAATTTCAGGAGCAAGTCGTTAAAACAACTCGTCCACCTCGCGAGCCTTGAAGAATGAGGAAAGAATATCAAAGAATTAAGAAGTGTTTGAATTGTGGAGTTATTATCGGCAAAGCTGTGATTGTGAAGAGCTAGCCAGCCTCGCCTCGTTTCTAATGGCTATTTGCTTAGAGTGTGACTAATTCTAGGATCATCCATCAGACTATTTGCTTTTCATCAATTCTCTGTTTTCCAGAGTCCGCTATTCCTCTTCTGTTCCTCTTATTCCTCTTTCAACTAACTTAAAGGCTGGAAGAAGACTACCATATTCATCTATAACCGCACATCCAACAAAGAAAATCATGTGTAAAAATGTACAGATACTAAACACAAATCATGCACCAGTTGCAAAG
Source organism: Strongylocentrotus droebachiensis (assembly GCA_035222895.1). Classification (NCBI taxonomy): domain Eukaryota; kingdom Metazoa; phylum Echinodermata; class Echinoidea; order Camarodonta; family Strongylocentrotidae; genus Strongylocentrotus; species Strongylocentrotus droebachiensis. The sequence goes on along the minus strand of JAVYIG010001708.1, from coordinate 89,874 downwards.
AATCATAATCTAAGTTCTAAGTTCCATGTGCTTCATATTTTCTCATAAACCTAAAAACATGTATATTATAACTTTTGTTTTTTTTCCTTCTACATATCTCTTTCATCTTTTTTTTCTCTCTTTCTCTCTCTCTCTCTGTCTACTTCTCTTCTATTAAAATGCAAACCCCTTAAATAATCTCCTTCCAAAACCAATATGTTGAATATCCTGACTGAGCAATGGGACAAAGACAAGGTCTTTAATTCATTCACCTTCCTTCATCTTCTTCCATTAACCATTAACCAAGCTCGTTGGTGTTGGATTCTAGCCCTCTGTTTGCTTTGGGTTTGCATCAGCGCAAAGCGAGAAATACATTTGTTTGTTTGAGTTAATAAATATCCATCTGGCGAGAGGCTACAACTACAAACCGGGGGTTTCAACTGAACACGGACATCCTCTAGCTACATGTATATACAATGTATCTTGGTCAATCTGGTGTGGTAATATTAAGAGACGTATAGACTGATAGAAGAATTGAACTTGTACAGTAAGCAAGGTAAAAATACAAATTAAAGTAATATAGTAAATGAACAAACAACATAATCTATGGAAGCCCAGAAAAGCAATAGCCTTTTATGTAAACTAACGTCCTTTTGGTTCTCAGCAGATAATTAAAAGAATTTTTAATGGATTGATATTTTACCGGTTCTATTATTTTCAAGAGTATTCCAGTCTACGTTTGGTTTGGTTGTAATAGAAGCTGAGATGAAGGACAGTTGTGAGACCAAAATAGATGATTATTTGTATTTCATTGCAATTAAAATAATTATCATTTGCATTTTGGTAAATTATATATGACAAATTAATAGCAATTAATCCCTATCTCAAAAAGCATTCCATTCAATTAGACAAATTATCCAGGAGCTAATAAAAAATTAATGAAAAACATATGTAGGAATGGCTGATGCCCTTGAATTCCAACATTATCTGCTAAGTTCTTCATCAAATTGGTAAGGCTGTGCATACTGCAGGTGTATCAAGGTTAGGAATGGATGGGTTAAGGGCTGAAATCATCTCAATAAATTGGTCGTCATCCCTCCATCTCCCCGAATTGATTTCTGGGGGTAGGTAATGACAGGCCGAGGGACAAATAGAGAAGGAAAGAATTCATTACCAGAATACACTTACTCAAATAGAACTATCAAAACCACCACGGGCCGAGAGAAAATAACCCAGAACTGAGCAAATGATTTAGCTGGAAGACAATACCTGGATCTGTAAATTTGTTTTTCATATCAGGGCCCCAGCTTATTCTCTTTCTGATTTCCCCCTGCCCTTTTCATTATCTAAAATAAATTTGATTCATTTTGCCCGCTCCCAATTGCCTGCTTTGATTTGTACAGCCTCCTATGAGGATATCCGTCAATCGTTTTGCAACCACTTTTTTTCTGTAACCTTTTTCCGTTCAATCACACATTGTGCGTGGCTTAAGGGGGCACGAAGGGCATGGAGTTGAATGATGATGAAAAGAGAAAGCTAACAAATGTTTGATAAAAAGAAAATACCGCAACTTAGCCCACAGCGGTAATTTCTAAATGAAGTTTTATATGTGAAAGGTAGGCTTTGCTTCCAAGCTATCAAATGGAACATGTAGAGGGAGTAAAAACTGCAAAATTGGCCATAAATGTTTCTTTGTCATTTTATCACCTCTATTTTGAGTTTGAAATAAAGACAATATTTCGGTAATGAAGGAGAAATAATGTGACCTTTTGATGGAAAACCTAAAGCTACAATGTAGCTCCTAAGAGTTAAAAAGGAACAGTTGACGAAGATAATTCCCAGTAAGCACTTCGTTCCCTCAGGTTTGTCCCTTTCTCTTTGAAAGAAAATCAAATTATACAAACTTTTGATGTGTTTTCTCAGATAATCGAATCTTGGAGATAAAGACAGTTAGAAAGAAAATGTGATTTGATTAAAGACCTTTGCCAGAGGACCCTAGGGATAAAAATGCAGATACTTCTGATCACATTTTGCTTTATGGTGATGACAAGGCAGCTAAAACCAGCAAATTATATACTAAAAAGTGAGAAATTACAGTCACACTTAAATACAAGTACAATGTCTGGTGGAAAAAAAAACAGATATTGTAACTTGCCTCATCATGATTATCCCAACAAATCTACATGATTGTATTTAACAAGTGTAAGATTATCATGTCCTATTCATGCATGTCAGCAAAGATTTGATTTTTTTGTTTAAATTGGTCCTGGAAGAAGCTCGAAAACTGCAATGATAACAGGAACAAGTAAGATCGCTGTATGATAAAACCTGATTATCAAACAATTTTTTATATTAAATCAGTTACATGTAGATTCCTTTTTGGAGAAAGGAAAGTCTGCTGTACTTTGTATCAAAAGCATGTGTAGTTCTGAACATTTTTTTTAATTCAGAAAATAGCTGAGGTGAAAGACCTGTTTGATCTTTGAAATATGAATTTGATCAACTTTTATGACAGTCACAAAGTGATCAAATTATCTTAAAAGAGAAAGTACTACCAAAGGACAGATGTTGTAATGAAAAAAGAGGGAAAAAAGGTGCTTACAAATGAAAGCATCTTTGAAATATTAATATGTGAATATGACTCTTAGAAATACAATTCAATAAAATTTGGAGCCCGAAAACAAAACAATCACAAAGCGTAACATCTGTCTCTTTTGTTGGGCAGCAATTACAAAGGAAAACACTCTTTTTTATCACACCTTGTCATCTTTTTGTTCCTGGTTTTTATTGAGCCGTCTGATCGATGCTAGTGACAGGCCCACTGCCGTGGCAAACGCTGACCATTCCTTATCAAGATCAAGAATCAGCTTGGAAGATTGCTACAAATAAAATATAATTAATATTTCACTGTTGCAAATGATTCAATGAGGGGGGCAAATGAAGAAAGGGGGCAAGAAACAAGCAGATGATTGATGACGTATGAGTGAGCCCCACTTGGGTTTCGTTACTTTCAAGAGAGAACTTTAATTGTCCAAATGCGATATTGAAACGAGGGCTTGTGTCCCTTCTTTTTTCCAACCCCAGGAAAATCAGATAGTCACACTTTCCATCTTCAGGATTTCTTACTGAAATATTAATAAAATCCCGTACAAAGTGCTTGATTGAAACAGGAATCCATCTTGTGCATTTGAAAGGGGTTAAAAGCCAAGAACTCTCTTGTTTTTCAGTTTGAGTTCACTGTGGTTGGAGGGTGGGGTGAAGGGAAAATGATAGACGTCATGAAAGAGTTGGCTTATCTTGGGAAGGGGCTATGCTGAGAATAGAAGAAAGTGTAGCTTGTACATTTCTGGCCATCCCTGGAGCGGTTGGAAGTTTGTAATGAAGTTGTCAGTTATCTTCGCGTGATGAAAACTACTCGACAACCTTTTTCCTTTTCACCTTATCTTCTGTGCTCCCTCCCTCTCTCTCTCTCTCTAACTCTTTCCCCCTCATTTCCCCCCTCTCATCCTCGCTTACAATATACATGTAACCTCTCTTTTCAAATCCTCCCATCTCTTTCTATGTTTCATACAAGTTTGATGCACCCCTTCATATACATGTAAACTCTCCCTGTATAAACCATAAAATAAAAATACAGAGCAATCATATCCCTAAACCACATTATTCCTGCAAAGTTTGTATGAGGGTAGTTTAGAAAAACCTCTTTTACTTTAAAACTTATCAGTAGTGACAAAATTTGATTCAAATTTTGCCTAATTTTAATTTAGAACAAGGAAAGATCTGTCAGGAAAAACACATCTAATTTTTGTTCACTCTCCTCTGGGGATGGCTGTCATGATTTCTCTGTTTCTTCTGGTTGTAAAAATGTTTGCAATCTGTCACTGTGACAGGGGACTCACTGAATCACTTCCTATCATTCTTAGGAGTAGAATGATAACTTGTTTCTATATATATTTCCCTCTTTCTCTTTTTTACCCTTCTTCCTGCAGAATTAGTATTGCTTTACAATTGATAACTTATTTATAATTGTCTATATATATATTTCCTCTTTCTCTTTTACTTTACAATTGATAACTTATTTCTATATATATTTTCCTCTTTCTCTTTTACCCTTCTTCACGCAGAATTATTATGGCTTTAGAATACAATCATCCAATTCTGCCAAACAGTTGAAGTTCTATGAGCTACATGTAAGTATGAAGCAGGACAAGACAGTCATCCATCTTCAATCTGAAAGACAGATGGAAATGAATGCCATAACTTGTAAGGAAAATGCCTATAAATCAAATCTGATGGAAGGGAAAAAAGGCACGGACTACAAATACATGAAAAGATGTCTTATTTAAGAAAAATACAATTTTTGAAGATGTAGTAAATTATCAGTGAATTGGATTTTTCTCTTTCTCTTCTGCAAATAGCGAGTGGTTTGATTGGAATCCATATAATGCTCATAACGGTAAAAATTACTACAAATGTGTTACCAACTAACAGAGCAAATAACATTATTTCAATCATTGTAGTAATTGAATGATGCAATTTTAGCCAAACATCTTCTACTCACAGTCCTTTGGTCTTGTCCAAATAAATCCATCTCTAAAAAAATAAAACTTTATTGCACCTAAAAAAAATTAACTTGTCTTACCTACCACAGCGCATATTTTAATGGCAAATTTGAATGACCTTTCGGTACTAGAGACAAATCTGACCTCAGATATGACAGTGTTAAAAACATCTAAATTAAAGTTTTTCTGTTTATTTTTCTGATGTATGGCAATGAAACCTTCATGGTTTCTAAAGATAAAGAGGGATACTGAGAGATAGAGAAAAAGAGATGGAAAGAGAAAGAAAGAGGGGGGAGGGTGAATATGATTTGCAGGTTAACGAGAGAGATATGTAACCAAATAAACCTCATCAAATAAACTTTTTTTCTTCCAAGATGGATATAAAGCAAATTTCTGCACTTCTGACCTTGACATGAAATGGGGTGGAGAGCAATTTATTATTTTCTTGAAGATATATATTCTAAAGCTATTGTTTATGACTACTCAAATAACGAAATATAAATTGCAAGGTTTTGTTTTCTGACTGAACTGACCTCTGTTATTTGGATATGGATAGTGCTGGCCCTGAAAACTAAGAATTATAAACACAATTTTATCTTGGATTTGTTCTTATTGCTCTAGGTAGGTCATATTTTTGTTTGATGTTTAGTAATCTTAAAAGAGCAACATCAATTCTGACCCAATTTTGCTCTTCTTATGGATATAAATATTTAACAGGTTATGATTAATCAGGAATCTAAGGTAAACTGAATACCAGCTTCCAGGGTTAATTCACTCACCTAGAGAGAATTATAGATTTATGACTTGCACAAAATGTGAAAACAAGTTTTATAATGTGTTGGTCTTGAAGTCTACTCAGATCACAAGGTGATCTAAAATTCCTCTTTCATGGCATTTTATTAATTTAAAAAAAATGTACTGATGGATGTAAATACACATGCAGTAATCAATCTTTGTCTATAGCCTACAAAGCCAAAATGTGCAAACGTATTGATGAATTGATTGATTTTGTTTTGTTTGGGGGGGGGGGGGTGCATTTTCAATAGATGCAATATTTTGTAGATTTATTTTTCTCCTTATCTTATAATACATCCAGATCCTCTAAAATTCAGGTCACAGATCTGCTGACTCATATCTTTACCTCACTCTGGAAACACGAAGCTCATAAAAAGGGGGGAGTTTGCTAACAATTATCAGCCATTAAAACAGCTTATGAAATGCTAGCGTTGACGCGATGTTCCGTTTCAAATGCAGCACTCCCAGCAAAAACAGGAAGAGGTTTAGCAGCTCATTGTCACTTCAAAACGGTTCGGGGGTAAATTATTTCTGCATCAGGTGTGTCGGATCTACCCATGCCGATTTCCCGCATAGACAGACATTTCAATTTCTATCCGCAATTAGTGACGACTCTATCCCACAGATATATGAATGCCATTTGTCAGTAAGGTGTAATTGACGGGGTTAGTGGGATTACAAGGGGATCTCCCTAATAGTTCAATCGCTAATAACTCTTGTCATATCGTTTTACAGGAAATATCAAAATGACTGTAATAGACGAGGTCTAAGTAGAATAATCGTGACATCGTTTAATCATGTTCAATCATAAACAGAGCATTGTCATTAGGATATCCTTGACTTTTTAAGTTATCTTTTCCGCCCTTACCCTAAGCAAGATAATTGTTTGTTTTGAATTCATATCATGTGTAATTGAAAATGTTACAAATAGCTAAAAGTAAAAGCCACATTCTTTGTCACAGCCACCCCCCCCCCCCCCCACCACTTACTTTTGTGGCATACTGCCAGACTACCTCTTTTCTTTTTTTAAATTGTCTCGTATCAATCACATTCTCTTTAAATACTGCCAGCAAAAAGGTCTTAAGATCACTACATTGTCAATGGCAGAACGGCCTTCTTCTAGGCAGCCAAAGATTTAGTTTTCCTGCTTCGTGAATTTTTGTAAATAATAGAATGTCATCAGCTGCCAGCAAAAAGGCTGTAAGAGCACTGCGTGGTCAATGGCAGAACGGCCTTCTTCTAAACAGCGAAAGATTTTGTCTTCCTGCACCAGTCAATTTTTTTTTTAAAGAATAGAATGACATCACAACTAAAACGCGAACTTGCATAATAAGCTGCTTCTACAAGAGTATAATGCTCATTTGTGAGGTCAATAACTTCAAGCCTTCAGACTTGAATGTGACGAAACACTCCCTAGATTAAGAAACGACATGACCCAAGACATGACCTAAGAAAGCAGCGTATTCCCTGGATGAGAATCTTCATCACACCTTGGAGAGGATGACAGCATTAATGGATGAGCAGACAATGAGCAGCGAGGAAGTATTGGTAAAATAAGCTAGCGTGCTAATGAACTCATTTGCGGATAATGACACATTTTGAAGCCTTTCTCTGTCTCGATCCTCTTCCCATGTTGTGATTCTTTACCAACACAAAACTAGTTCATGGATGTCTTTGGTCGACTTAAGATCAAGTAGATCACCAAGACTGAAAGTTTAAAGCAATACTAAACTGAGAAAACTTTCAGTCCCCTGTTTATTGCACAGTGCCATCTCATGATCAACTTGCCAACAGTGCGTATACAGACAAATATTGATCGAACAGATATTTAGAAAATTAAGTGAAACAATGTGACATTTATATAATGTTCACAAATGTACCGGTAGTCACAGTAATGGCCATCTTCAAGATTTACTTTTATCAAAATATTGCGGCATTAATACACACATCACTCTTCACTGAACTAATATGTAAGCTAGACTTTAAAATACAAGTCTGTAATTTGAGGACGACAAGAAAGGGAGGAAAGAGGGGGATATTCTTAGGGTGAGTGTCCGAAAACAATTTCCTTTTGTCGAAGTTAATTGTTCCTGCTTCAATTTGACCTACACGAGGTCAGAATCCAAAAGAGATACTTCCTAAAAACAAATCCCTGTTTTGTGATATGTATTCCTTATTGCTCATGGCAATTAACAGAACATACATTGTACAAGAGCATGTACAATGTACGCATTTAGAAGCCGTAGATAAATCAAGAGCGATGAGTTTGTCAAAACCCCTTATTTGATATCACAAAACATTAATAAAGAGAACTAAAACCCGATGCAGTTATCAACATTGATTCCCAATTTGTGCAGAGGGGGTGTGAGCAAGGGACTAATTTGTTTTCACTGTATTTGGAGGGTTTATTCATTTTTCAGCACAACATAAATCAACATAAAAAAAGTGCATCCTTTGAAAACTCATAGATATAATAACAAATCAGTCTTTCCAGTTTTCACACAGTACAAAACCTGGGTATGCATTGAAACCAGACATCTGGTTTTGTGATGCTTTAGCCCCTCCCCTCCCCTCTCCTTGAAATCAACTTGTCTTCTCTTCTACACATTTCATTCCATTTGTTGGTGACACAGATCAATGATAAATCCCAGAGTTTCTCATCATACTCTCCTGAATAAATCATCAAGCAATCCTCCTAATTTCCACCCCCAAATGAGTCCCATTCTTCAATTGCATGATCGCCATGGCAACGGCCCCAGCCATAAATCAGCATCTGTAACCGATAGGGTCCGAAGTCACAAAACAGACAAATGACACATTCAGAAAAGATGAGGAAAAGAAGGAGGAAGAGGGATGGAGAGAGGATATAACAAGATAATAATCCTTGAAAAGATCATAGGGTATGATTTGCGGGTGAAACAATTGCCATCGACCAATCATGGGATGGCCCGGAACTACCCATAATACGGTCTTCACACCTTCTTTGTCCGCCTCTCTCTCAGCATTTGTTGGTAATTATCGTCTGGATCCCGGCGAATCTGTCTGCGCTTAGAAGGGTCGAAGACTCGAAGAGCTCTCCCTGATCTCATCTCTCACCCCTCTCGCCCCTCTTGTAATCCTCCTCCCAACTTCAATCCCCCAATATTTTGCTAGAGTTGCATACGAGGTCTTGACCCCTCGCCTGTGTCTCTCTCAGGTTCAGGGGACGAGACAAAGAATGAATGACAATAATCGCAGATGGACACATGGCGAAGCGGAGAACAAGAGAATCATGATGGAAACAGTTTAAATTGATTTATTCAACTCTTTTAGCACATGTAGAATTCATCTTCACCTGTGATCGTCTTAATTCTATAGGTGTCTTGCTAAGAACCTGTTATCATCATTCACACACAAAGGGCAGAAACAACATATCAACACAAACAAGCAGGACGATTTACATTGAATTAAAGTTAAATACCGTCGAGCTCTCCTCTCATTCTTTCTTAAAATGAAAAAAAAAGACATTCAAATACATATATGCATTACCACAGTCTCCTTACTATTGTGGAAGATAATATCGTTGATACTGAGGATTATCAATCTTAATTTCCCGATTCCAAAATTGGCCTACCGGTATTAACAATTTACAAGGAATGAAAAATAGCAGCGTTGAATGCGAGGTTAAATGCACCTTGCATAAAAAGATTAAATTTAGAAAGTCTGTTATTATTCAGTTGCAATGGCCTCTGTCTTAATAAAACAACCCCGAATTTAATCAAAACTTCCAACTATCAATTGTTCAAGACTTGACAATGACAAAAGGAACTAATAATGTTTACCATCCCTCTCAAACAATGTCAAAAATCTGGAGGAAATTCACAATTTTACTGAAGAGCTTGGAACAGGAAAAGTCACATCCTCTATAGCTTTGATCCTGCCATCAAATAAAACAGCAAGTATACTGATATTCTCACCTGGTGTACATAAGCAATAAGACAGGATATGGAAAGAAATATCTTTCCCTTTTTTTTTGTCTACGATTCAACTCAGGAAGTGTAATATTTACATTCCTACTCTGCAATGAGCCTTGCTCCAAATCTGATATCATTTCAATGTTTTGTGCAGAGGTCGTGAGTGCAGGCTGCTTTTTCAGTCTGTTATGAATTTTTATTAATATCATAACCTGTATTGCATGCAATCCGTTATGAATAACAAAAGTTGGGTTTTTTTAGATAATCTAGTGACGTACTGTCCTGTCCTGCATTTGCATACCTAAACCATAAGATGACAAAGTATTCTTTCAACATTTAACAAATGACTCTCACGCGACCTCAATGTTAACAAAAATGAAAAAATGTTATTTGTGCTAAGTGACGGCGCATATTGTATTGGCTCTGTGAGATTCATTTGATAAGAGGAGCCTTAATTAAGGTCTGGTTTGTAGACTATCCAGCAGAGGGGAAGGAAACCTCTGAATGCTGTTGACATTACCATGGAAGTCTATGTCTGTTCAACGGATATTACTCTAAAGACATTCAATGTTTCTGACCTATTAAACACCGCATCCACCTACATCACTCAAAAGAGAAGACGAAACAAGACAAAAATTTCAGCAACTATCTCAGGCTGAATCGCTTATAAATACCTCAATGCTATCCCCGGCAAAGGCCAACTTATCAGCAATTTGGGTCTTCCTCTTTTCGGAGATTCAGACATACCCCCTCATGAGCTAGACGGTGTGATAATTTGGAAGTCATGAAAGACATCCTTTTTGGATCACCTGGAACTATCTTGCTGGCAATGCAATTTTTTTTCTTCCTGAAATATAGTGCTCAATGACACAGCACAGGTAGATGTAGCATCCCCCCCCCCCCGCCAAATCCCCCTCGCTATTCCAAGGCCTAAACCGTGATCAGTTTTGTCTGCTTCAAAATTCTGAAGTTGTTGTTTGATACTCTGATCAACTATCATTATCATGATCGTGATTGTCATACACATGCCTAAGTTGTGAAGTTTTGTTGGCAATGATGAATTGATAAAAGATTTGAGGTGAATGATGTAAACTTAGGAGACTATAGGGATGAGATCATAGCCCCCCCTCATCCGGAGGTCAACGTGCCTCACAGAGGTTACTCCAGGGCACCTCAGGAACTGTGATGCTCCTTGAAGTTTATATCACTACAGCAACAAAGTGAGATAGTTGAGCACCTACAAATGATGATGATGGAACTAAACACAAGGTAGAATATTTCTTTTGTTCAAGACATCATCATTGCGTGGCTTTGCCATCAATCTCTCTTTCTGAGACTCCCTTCCCTTCTCCCTTATCCTACTTCAATCTTATGATCAGTCTCAAGTTACTTTTCTCTGACTCCTTTGCCTAAACTCTCTCCATTTCCCTCTCTTGCTCTCCTTCTTGTACTCCTCTCTCCCACTCTCCCACTCTCTGTCTCTCTCCCCCTCTCAATCCTTCCCTCTACCTCTTGCTCTCTCAAACGTTTTCTCTAGCAACATCCACTTAAATCAAGGTGATAAAAGAAGAAAAGGCAGAAGACACAAGAGCTGATTTATGAGCCTCAATCTGCCTCCATGACGAATGCGCTCAAGTGTGAATGATTTTTTGCGATTCATGCAAAATCTGATTCTGATGATCCATTACGACAACTTACCTCTAGGGGAAGGATCAATCAGATTTGCATTCACACCGATAAAACAAAAACATCATCCTCATGATTATGTATTCACACTGTGAATAAGATATTTGGTTTGAAGAAGCGTCAGAATATTTCATGTGTACGGACCAATGGACAGTGCTACTACTGGTACAATCAGAATTATACCAGCATTCACACCGACAAAAAAAATTGTCCTCACATACATGTATAGCATTCACACTGAGAATAAGATATTAAGTTTTAAGAAACATCTGCTAGTCCTGCGCTCTCAGACCGATGGACAGGGCCACGGTACCGATACAATCAGAATCGTATTGATATTCACACGACATAAAATTTCCTGATCATTTAGTATTTGCGTTCACACAGAAGACTAAGATATCAAAGTTTTTTTATTTTTGTTATAGATTAAGTCCCTCTTCATGGTGTCCAAACCATAGACAATTAATTGCCTTCAATTGTCTGCTTTTATTTTGAGATTAAAAAAAATAGGATTAAAACATCTGCTGAATTATGAATAGAATTTAACTTTCTCTATAAAGCGGTTAATGTATATAAATACAAGTCACCTGTTCATAGTTTTATATTTGGTCTGTATCTTACGTCAGAACGTGCTGCTAGGTGCAGGCGAATAAATTGATACTCCCCACGTCCCCTTTAACTATACAATCAGGTATGATCTCTTTCTCACTATATTTAACGAAAGAAGTAATTTGTTCCATAAAAAGATGTGATTGATGGTATTATTCTGGACGCCTGTGAGCTCAAAAAAATGCATCAATATTTGATATCTCATACTTTGTTGTTGTGCCTCTTTGTTAGAAGAAATGACTAAATTATTGATTTTTGATAAATCTCTCTGACTATATGAATCTGCCTCAAAGCATTTTTCTCTTACTTCTTTTTCGTCACTATGTTGAACATAGTGAAATAACAGAGATGAAAGCATTTTATGCAGGAGTACATTATATAATCTTTTGTGTATATATATATTTTTGGTATACCCGTTTAATTTTTAGTGGATATGAACTTAGTAGTAACATCATGCTGAATGTATTCAGAGGTGCTGAATGTATTCAGAGGTGCTTAATACATAACAGAGACGTTCTGATTTTTTTTCAAAGTTTGGAAATAAAATATTTCAAGCAAAATATGGAACAAACAGGTGCTTATCATTTTCACTGATGAATGGGAATCAAGTTTGAAGATCCTTGGTCATGAAATCAGAATTCAAGTTGTTACAATTATCATGAAATTAAAGCCATATACACCTGTACCATCTAATTAGTCCAAAGCATTGTTAACATTCATATATTTTGGAGCCAGAATGAAATTAACTCCATTCTGACATGTATTTAATAATTACTTGCAGATAGAAATAATTGACTTATTATCATTAAAGTTAAAATATACTTATGGCTCATGCCAGTGGTGAGGAAAATGTCATCCTGGATAAATCTCATAGTGATAGAACGTGAAGGCAAAATTTATCATTTGGGCTGCTCTTAAAAATTTGAAATGAAATGAAATTGCAGCATATTGCATTATTTTGTTAATATCTCACCTCTGACTACAAGATTTTTGTTAGTCTTGCAAGAAGAACAGGTTACTCTGTCTACGAAGAAAACAAATACACTGGAGGCGGCCATGATTAATGAGCAATGTATTTATTCAAATGGATGGAGTAAGGCAAGCATGGTGGTGATGCATCATTATGTACACCAAGAAAAACTACCCTCCTTTGCTGGCTCAACCAAGGGGGAAGGAGAGAAGAGATAAAGAGATATTTGTTTGATTAATCGGAATAGAATTTATGAAAGAGATTAGGAGGAGATAGGATAGTGTTGTAAGGAGTCTTTGTAGGTATTGTGAAACATGGGATTTATTATTGGGGATTGATGTCATACGATTGTGTCGTTTAGCTGAACTAGAAAGACAGGAAAGGGACACAATGGAGTAAAGACTCAGTCAATTTGCTTAGTTTGTTGTCAAATAAAGTCATTGACTGACTTGTTGTCATTGCTTGTCTGCACATCGTGTTATGTCAACTATGGGTTGTGGGGGGAATGAGAGGAGAGAGAGGGAGAGAGAGAGAGAGAGAAAGAGAAGAGAGAGAGAGAAAGAGAGAGTGAGAGCGTGAGAGACAGAAGTGGAGAGAGTGAGAGAGAGAGAGAGAGAGAGAGAGAGAGAGAGAGAGAGAGAGAGAGAGAGAGAGAGAGAGAGGTGGCGTGAAAGATAATCGCTACATGAAAGTATAATGGGAAGGTGAGGAAGAAGATTAATATGACAATAACAAATTATACCAAACTAACAATACACATAAAAGAGGCAGAATTTATAACAAATTTAAGGAATTAAAAAAAAAAAGATCTGGGTAAAGTTGTATCTCTATTTCGACATGGTAGAGAGGGAAAGAGATGGAAACATAATATCAAGAAACATTGCAAAAGAAATGAAGGTAAGGTAACATTGCAAGTGTTCATCAAGAGAGAGGGCCAAGTTAATAGCTAACTGTTGAAAAATCACACGCTTTATCTTTCTCTCCAGTTTTCCTTTTTTTCTCCATTTTCACCTAAAAGTGGCCCTCGATGATGATTGCTTTAATTGCGAGGCTGTCAAATATTACTAGCCAAAGACTGATCAAATTCCAGCTGCCATTTATGGCGTTTCGGTAAATACACCAATTCAAACAATATGAGTCAATTTGTGTATCAATAATTGAAATGTTCGTAATAAGGTCCATTTGAAATCATGTGTGACAGATGGAAGCCTTTCATAATGTATCAGGGCTCCTGGTCGTGTACTGTAGCTGCATTAGGGAAATTTGCTGTTTGCTTTTCCTTTTGCGTGCGAGAGAAAGGGAAAAATAATTAAAATTCATATCTTTTTCTTTAATGTGAAAATGACATTTGAGATCTCTTCCTTTTTGTTCTCTTCAATACATATGGGGCCATTTTGCCCATGACACATTACTATCATATAATTTGGTGGAGTGCATACAGTTGGTGGAAAATATAATAATTAAAAAATGTAATTTTGCAGTAATAGCTTTATAAATTCTAAATATGACTATTCCCTACTCTCCACTGTCTTTAAAAGAAGATATATCAGTCATAAGTCATTAACATTTTCAATAATTGATCACAATGTTTTTTGTGTGCAAATTGCTTCCATATCATCTGCTTAGAGCTTAACTGTATGGAGTACACAAGTTAGCGTCCTGCTTGCTTTCAGCAGATGATATCAACGCACAATTTCCTTCTTTTTCTCTATAATCATACCTCTATGTTTTGTTATTTTTGTTTTCATTCCATACATTCCTCATCCCTACCCCACTCCTTGTGGTTTGCTTGCTGAGTCATACTGGTATACATCTTGTAACTATTCTTACTCTTCTCTATGCCAGCCCCCTCATCCCCCCTATCCCCGACCCTCTTGCATGATGGATAGAGGACTTGTATCATTTCACATGGTGTTTGTTCATCAGTCAATTATTAATCAAAGTAAAATGGGGGCTGATGTGTGAAGGGAAAGCCATGCACTTTTAAGCAGAGTCACCTCTCACTTTTCATCTCTGCTCTTCTATCTCTCTGTCTCTCCAAATGTCTCTCTTCCAATTTCTCCATCTCTCTAGTCTCTACCCTCTCTCTTTCCTCATCCCCCTTGCTCTCTCTCTCTCTTTCTCTCGTCTTCCTACCCCTCTTTTACTGTTATATTTTATATACCTCTCTCTCAATCTTTCTACCTCTATATCACTATCACTTCACTATCACAATATCACTATATCACTATCACTTTCTCCTCTCTGTCTCTCTAAACTGCGCCGTGTCCCATATGTGCAGTTTTATGTTACTTTTCCTCTCTATTTCCCTTTTCTTCCCGCAATCCACGGTGTGAGCTTAACTTCACTTAAATTTCCCATCTATAAAATATCTCACATAAGTTTCTATACTCGGGAAGACATCTTCACGACATACTGTATACAAACCTCCAGAGACATATCTCGCCTTAGTCATCTTCTCTCATTCAATAAAGATTCAAAACATCTTCAGACATCTTCGGGAGATGTTTTTCAAGACTAACTCAGGAGTTTGGACTTCACGTTTTTTCATTGCCCCTCTCCCTCTGTCTGTCTCTCTCTCTCTCTCAGTCTCTCTCTGTCTCTCGGTCTCTATCTCTCTCTCCCTCTCAATCTCTCTCTCTCAATCTCGATACCATCCCCTCTTTCCTTCTCCCCCTCCCCCACACCGGGTCCTCCATCCTCTGAATGGGAACAAGAGGAGAGTAGCGGCCACCATGTAAGATTGATGCCCACTCTCTAAGAATCTGTCCCCATAGGTCCACAGGTAACCGTTAACTTATTGATCAGCGCATTAATCATGTACAGAAACCAGGGTGCGGATAATATTTGCGTCATCAATTTCTTCCGACCCCGATTCATTCACATAGTATTATACGGTAAGCGCAGAAAATGGCAGCCTTGTTACACTTCAGTCGCTCAGATTCGAGACACTATTAAGCTTCAATCAGGCACCATCTTGTACACTGCAATATTTTGCTCATATTTGGTAACATTTTCATTATTGAAAAGGGAAAATCTGTTTGGATTTTAAATTCATTCCAGCGGTTGAATGACGTTAAAATTGTTAACCTACATCACATGCTATGAATAGTTTTACAAAAATAACTTTTAAAATGTCCCATTAATCCTAAAAGTCAAATTTCAACCATCTTATGACCAAAAGTTGAAGTAGCTATGGATCATCCATATGCTCATCCATAAAAAAACAACGAAAAACAAGATGTATGAAAAAATAACAATAAAATGCACTGTATTTTATTCAAATATAAGAATTTTTCATTTTCAATCATTCCAATATCTTTGGCTGGAAAGCCCTGAAATTGGAGAAAGGTTATTTGAGTACGTCATGGCCATTAGATTTTTAAGAGTTCATGGAAGGCTCAATCAAATTCTGCAAGCCACCCCCAAGCCTGTGGCTAGTGGTCAAATCAAACATCGCCTTTTGGCTTTGACCAGCTAACTGACCCCAGATATCAAAGACTAAATTTATTGGATTTAAGATCAGAAGGCCGTATTATGTTTACTTTTGCAACTAGATATATATTACTCAGTCGTTTCAATTTATTTCTCTTTCTCTGCCCCATGACAGTTCATCTCAACTTCAGATTTGGAACACTTTATAGAGAGACCAGTGGTAAGAGATATCCCAATGAACACGCGAGATTGGGTGACTGCAAGGGAGAGAAAAGGCAAGCTTTCTGGAGCTCTTGACCGATTAATTGGTCAATGTGTGTAACGTCCACCTCGATTGGCCTTGCGGCAGCAGCTCAGGCGCAAAAATTTGATCAGCGCAGGCCACCGTGATCTCATCATCAACGTCAAAGTCGAATATGGTGTGCTAAGTCGGGAGGTGGGTTTCTACATTTCAAAGCATGACAAATCATTAACAGAAATATTTGGAATAAGGGTCCAGTCTAAAAATTGATGATACAAACTACAAGTACTCCTATTTTATCATACATCTACCTGTACATCTATTTCTACTATCATTTTTTATTATAACTTCATTACAAAACAAGCAAGAGATTATGATATTTATCTTGAAGACGAGAAGCAATGAAGCTCAATTCATCTTGTGGTTCTCGGTGTGGCTTGACACAGATAACATGGCAAAACATGGGAGGCTGATCCGAGTTGAAAAGTGAGACACGTCCTCCTATGATTTCCTTTAATTTAGCATTCCCAGAAGCCATGTATTAGATCAATTCTCTCTCTACAAATCAAATTAACTTGCCAGACCTTTCCGCATCATCCCGATCAGATTCGAAAAAACTGAGACCCACGCCCTCTAAAAACGCCACCGGCGATAGTCCGCCGTTCCGCTCAAATTGAAACTTCATGACATCAAAGTCGTAAAGATGAAAAACATATTCAGAAGACAAGCTTTTGAGAGAGGGATGTCTTCGGTTGTCTGATGCTTCGCTCCTAATCCTTCTCTTAACGATGATAAACTGCTACAAGTGACACTTCCTGAGACACACTGTATCCAGGGAGAGAAGTCCTGCAGGAATTCTACATCTGCACTTCAAGAAATCAACCAAGATCTCTAACCTACAACTGACCGACATTTCTTAATTAAATTTGTCTTTAAGGCAACGCCATCTGTCCAGATTTTTTCAAGTGAGAGAGATGAAATTGTTTGCAAAAAAAATCCACACTTTTCCTTAGTTGAGAGGACGGTCACTGGATGAAAGGTCTTAAAGATATTAATCATGAGGGTTCCGGTGTCAATATTGGACAAAAATATTGTCTTTATTTACATCCCGTGACAAACAAATTTCTCTGACTTAATTTGTAGTGTGTGTCGAGTCATTTCTAAGTAAATAGAGGTTGATGTTGTCACAATTACAAGAGGAGGTTTTTTCTCTCTTCTTCACCCCGACTACATTAAGCAAATATTAGGTCATACTGTTATGCTGCATGTACACGACCCGTGGCAGTCTAGGCAAATTCTTTTTAATTAAAGCTGTCACTTGGAGAGTTAGATAAATATGTCATCTTGTGCTATTTAATTAAATTCCACAAAACGAAGAAATTTAATTACAGTTCGACTGACAGAAAGAGAAAAAGAAACAGTTTTTGTTCGAAATACTCTCCCTCCCCTCAAGATGGAACGGCCGTCCCAAGACAAATGCTTGCTCAAACAATCCTGCCGCGGAACACAGGCTATCTTGACTGTTGTATCCCCAAACATTGCCACTTGTTATAGGATGTACCCCGAGACATAAAAATTAGATGTTTCGTCAAATAAATCTCCTTAAACTCCAGGATCGATGGAATCTTTGAAGTCATGTCCAAAGCACACCTCAACCATATGTGCATGCCGTTTCAAGTTCCAAGAAGTCTGACTGGAAAGCACTTTATACTTAGGGAACGGGGAGAAGAAAGTCATATTTCTTTAATAAATCATGCTTTCTCTATTTGTACCACAGTATGTATTTCAATTGATCAAGGGGAGTGTTAACTATCCAGTTTTCCTATCAAATATTACAAAGCAAATTAAATACAATACATTCATCATCATGACCTAATAATCATCAATCTACAATACTCTGTAAATTAGGTTAATCAAATTAAAATTAAAGACATTGCATGGCATCCTAAACCATACAGCTTTTTCTGTCAATTCACAACCTAGATTTTCTTTCACTTTTGCTCCACAATGACTCTGCTCAATCTGTATGATACGTTTGTCTTAAAGTCTAACGATCAGGTATTTCTGGGAAAGCTCTAGATTACTTCTTGAGATCTTCTGCGAGGAAATGCGAGACAATTGTATCACTCAAAGAGGCGGTATTTATGTCTACAGGGCAGAGCTGACGGCTGCTAATTTCTTTCTTAATTTGTATCTCAGCATCGGCCTAATGCCGAGGTTTTTCTCTTTGTACAGGGGAAATGTTTTGCTCTGGGAATTAGTAAATGAGCAAAGTCATGAAAGAAAGGGGCCTGGTTCATATCAGATGAAATTAGAGATGTTTTCAGTCATTTTTATCTCATTTGGTACTAACCAGGTATCAACTCAAACAATGGGTTCAATCTTCTTCATGAGAAAGGACAATTACCATGAATACCATCTTTTCCTATATCATAAATTAGTTGATGTATTGCAATTTGTTTTAATACTGTGAACATGATACATGTAGAAAGAATAACAAATAAGAAAACAATAACTCTGACAAATACAAAAATTATAGTTTTCTTTTAATATCTACCCGTAGCTATTAATGAAACTGTCTTCGGATATGAAGAGAAAAAAACTCTCCTGCAAATTTCTGTAAAAAAAAGTAATTATAAACTTGTAATCTGATGATTTCTGACTTGAAATCACCTTTTCTACTACAAAGTACAAACAAAGACATTTTGGAAAAAAAGAAAGACATGTTGTACTAAGTCTTCCATCGGAGTATTAATTTTACATTTATTCTCTTTCTCCGACGCTTTCCCCTTCTAATTCTATTCAAGATCACGGAACCTACCCTGGGTCATACATCTACCGGATCAAGTCCATGTTAGTTCAACCATGTTGCCTTTGAAAATTAAAAAAGCTCCCCCAAACTCCCCCCCCCCCCCCCCCTCCCCACTTTCCTCTTTCTCTCAAACTGTATTTACTCTCATTTCAATCATAGTATTATTTTGTTTCAATTAAATTTGGTTGAAGCTGATTCCGTCCGCAGGGAGAGTGGATTAAAGACGGCTCAATTTTTCTGGCAGCTTGAGTTACGTGGAGCGGCGAAACACATCACATGCTGTGAATACAAGTGCGCTTCCTTTCGGGACGTTTGTATCACAACCAGGAAATCGTGCTGCTGTTTTTTTTTCTCTCTTTCATGCTCATTCTCCTCTTTCTCTTCCCCTCTCTCTTTCTTTTTAGTCTTCTATTTTTTCCTCATCAGACAAAAATGTCTCAATAAACCTGGTATTCCTTGAGGCTTTGGTATTTCTGTAATCTGGTTCTTGCCCCTATTCCCTCTTTCAGTACATTTCCAATACATCTGTTGTTTTCTGCACTATACATGATCAATTACAAAGAGAATGTATTCTTTGCATTTTCATATCCTGTAAAATACCGGTATGCAAGCATTTCAAATATCAGACAGTTTTTTATATACTAATTTTTTAATTTTTGTTATATCTTAGTTATTATATTCCTGTAAATCTGTCTCTTTACTATATTAAAGAAACAAATAATTCTTTTGCAAAATTGGTACCAAATAATGACATTTTAAAACAAACAACTTCGAAAATAAATTCAAGGTGCCAACTTGAAATTGTCACAAATAAAATATCCTAAAAGAATCCAGATGAACATGAAAAGGTAAACAATCACAGAAAGACTGTTAAGAATATCATAGCAGCTGTAACAATGGGGCCAAGATAAACAGCAATCAGGTCGCAGGCCATCTACGCTTGATCTGGCCCGCTCTTCTCGCTCCACGGACAACAACGGCGCTGAGCTAGAGAAGGAGGCGGGCAGACTTGAGACTTTAGCAGTTAAGAGACAGAGAGAGAGAGAGAGAGGGGGAGAGTTCAAGAAAAGGCATCCACTACACTGTTCTCATTCCACTTGGCAAAGACTCTGTTTATATTATGGCAGATTCCAGTTTCAAAGAATGTTTCTTTTTCGAGCCTTATTGTGAAAAGAACAAAGGACTTGACTCAAGATCAAAGAAGTGAACCATATGCTCGGTCGGATCTGATTAATTTGTCCAAATTGGCAAAGGGGAGGAGGAAAATGTAAATTTATAATGTAATGTATAAAATAAGAAAAAACATCAACATTTCCCCCTTTCCATTGTAGTTTGTCTTAAATCAATGTATTTTTCCAGTCTCTGAAATTTAGATGAAACAATGACAATTATGTTTGCACTGAATAGAATGAAAAATGATGCATTAATTTGCAATCTAAACAACATCAACAATGCATAATTTAGGGTAAACAGTGAACATAATGTACCCATGATCTCAAAATCACTAGAGCAAAAAATTTGGCAACTCTGCATTTACGGTGAGGACACAAGGTCTCGGTCGAAGAATCTCAAATAATTCCCCTCACAAGCGCCGAGAGAAGAGAGTAAAGGAGACGAATCTTTCCATCTCGCAGGCATCCCCCGAATCAGGTGGTCATGAACGGGGTCTAATTTACAGTCGTCATCAAAGTTTAATGTGGCCTGCCTTTGTCGGCACTAGTAATTACCATTCATAGGGTACAGACATTGCGCAGATAAATATATCAAGTAATGATTGAGAAAGAGATAGAGAGAAGGAAAAAAATGCTTCGGCACATCAAATATTAACACTTATGACAGGGGGTTGTTGGGATGACCAATGAAATATTCAGATTACGGTGCATTTGATATTCCAATCAGCTTATAATGTGCATGATGGTCTCGGTATTAACAATTCTGATGAGCGGCGGGATGATGGAAAATGGAAAGAAATGGGATTACATCTGGGAAAAAAGGGAAAATGATGATAGAAAATTGAGATGATTTGAAGATCAAAGATCCTGCTAATATTCCCCATTTGAAACAATAATGATCTCCAGTAATTTGATAAGGAATGGGATTTTATTCCACTTGACAGGGGAAATAGAGCAATTAGAAAGTATAATGATCCAAGGTTAGAAGCAATTGACATATTTCTTACTCATAAAATAACTTTTCAGCAGAGAGTTGAAGAAAATAATATTGCCTCGTTAACCTACTAACCTATTTTTTTTTCAGATTAAAAAGTATTATCAAAACAATGTACATGTAGGCCTGTATTTCAATTAATATCAAACCCTTTAAAATGGATGGACCTCTTATCGATTATGGATATGAAATACAAAAGATAAGCTGCGTACATTATTTTGTAGAGAGTAAAGGCCTGCATGACAATACTTAAGTTGGTTTTGATACAGATCATAACAGAAAAACACTTGTGCATGCACTTCTAACAATTATTCTTGGAAGTACATAATCATTTGTTGCCAATGCTCATTTTAGAATAGCAATAGCTGAACAAGAGAGTGCATCGTGCATTTGTATCGTTTTTCTGTGGGAAGCTTGTTAAAGATACGCTTTCTTTCAAATGAAAATGCAGATGTTCCCATCCAGTAATACTCATAACCACAAGAATTCAACAAATTGTTATCTTGTTATCTTGTTTCTTTGGATTACAAAACCTTTCAAACTCTGATCTACATCAGTGGATAAAGACATTTCACAAAGACCACCAATTATTTGGGCGTACTAGTGTTCATTTTCTTCTGGTGTAGTTTGATGGGTATGGTTAGAGTCTTGGTATTAATTACCCCTTTGTATATAGGCCTGGTCTTGTATTCTAAGAAACAAGAAAAACCAATCAAAGATTTGTTGTCACATCCAAGCTTTTCTGCTGA
Organism: Strongylocentrotus droebachiensis; assembly: GCA_035222895.1. Lineage (NCBI taxonomy): Eukaryota > Metazoa > Echinodermata > Echinoidea > Camarodonta > Strongylocentrotidae > Strongylocentrotus > Strongylocentrotus droebachiensis. Next base: position 67,917 of record JAVYIG010001708.1, on the reverse strand, counting down.
CTGAGAACAAAGGGTCCCTATCTCAATGGGGTTGGAATACAGAAAGCCACCAGTCTGGTTCTTTGTGTGCTACAGTCTACTGAACATTTTCTTTCTCCCTCCCTTCTTAAAACATCTTCTTTGTTGACCAATACTGACCTAATCTCCCCCATTCCACTTCAATAGTCCCACCATCTCCATGGATTCTTACACTTGGCTGCTAAAAGATAAATACCCAGATGTGTTCTAAATCCTGAACTTGGGACTGAGTCCTATTTATTCTATACCAAGAAACTCTGGGATGGGTCAAGTTAATTCCTCTTTTGAAAACGGCCAGGGCTAATCAAATAATGGCAAGGTTTTATTATTTGGCTCAATAAGATAAGTTTGTACATGTATGCTGGTCAGAGGCGGACAAATGAATCACCAATGACCATTTAGGTAACATTTATGCAACAAAGCCCTAAATGTGAATGAGTATGAGTAGGCTATACACAATAATTATGTGTCATAATATATATAGGCCAATGTATCTTTTCTAACCAGAAAGGAATATTCCAATTAATGTTTACTTCCTCATCATATTTTGTATACATTTTTATCACTGTTTGGTAGACATCACAAATAAATAAAAAGAAAATATATACAGAGGCTGCATATATATATTACAGTGTGTATGGTCATTATGTACCTTAGTTAATATTATTAATACATTTATGCCACGGCACATGAAATGTTAAATTGAAAAGTACATTAAATCATCATCATCGATACACAGGAGTAATCCTGTAGATCTCCCGGTCGTCTTGCAAGATATAAGTTCAATTGACATTTTGCAACTTATTGAAAGGTAGAGAAAAAGCAGGAAAAACTCTTTTATTTTGTTTTTCCAAACAGGTTTTAACTTTACACCTGTACTATGTGTCTAGTCTACTTAAATTAATCGCATGTTTGGTATGAAAAGGCTTACATGAAGCTTTATTGAAAGGAATTCAGGAATCATCTGGTCCTCCTCGAAAGACAAACTCAAGAGATTTAACAATCCAAGATTGGTCATTCTACCAACAATACCAATTAACCCTTTTGTCCACCCAACCCCAATGTCAATACCATGGGGTTTTCTCTGTCTTTAATCCCCCCCCCCCCCCCTCCTGCTCTTTGTTAATATACAACAGGATGAGTGTTTTACCTCACCCTTTTTCCGAGAAAGAATCAGACTATTTGGAATTTGATTCTGAGAGGGGATACAAAGGCATTACTCTTGTACACCATGACTTTACAGGGGAAATAGACAATCAATGAAACTTGATCAATGGATAAACAGAATAGCCAAAGTCAATGTACAAGTAGATGAGACATGTAGTAAATACTTAAAAAGTATCTGGCCTATAAACTTGGATGAAATTTGCGCACTTATATATTATATATATATATATATATATATATATATATAAATAAATATTGTTTATTCTGAGCAAGAAAGGCATTATAACTCTATGAAAAATGTTTCGATTTAATGCCCTTTTGGGTCCAAAGTACTCTAAAAAGACGATATTAGTAGGTCGGTCCATTATTTCTAATGAAATTCTGTAGTTTTTAGGAAGTTTATGAAGTAGTGTAATAAATTGTTCAATAAATTATCAATCCTTCCATCAGAGACAGGTATGCTAGGCAACAATGTTTAACAGTCAAAATGTAAGAAATTTATAAACATGATATAAATAAAGCAGTTATAATACCTTAGTAACAGAAAATCATGTTGTTTTATCAGTTGCAAATAGAAAAAGCATAACGTATACAAAGTTACTTATTCAGAACCTTCATATTTGTTATCTTAAAATATCTAGTTCCATAAAGGTATATAAAGTGCTGGTAGTTTAATTGCCTCATCGACCCTTCTTTGTAAAATTGCATATCATGAATACGTAAATGATAAACATTTAAAGCACTCTTTAAAACATTTAAAATCAACAATGATGATTAAGTTTTATAACTTATAGTCAATATCTTCTTACATACATGTACCGGATCACTATTTCTTTTTACAGTTTCAGTTACTACATCTGTTTAATAGTCGTCTATAGGTTATTGAATGTTAATTCTTTCCTCTTTCGATTAAATATACTGGTACTTGACAGTTTTCATTTGATACAGAAAAGATTGATCAATCTTAGTTTTTGCGTGATATTTCTTTCCTTCAGCTTATATTTAGTGAATTTGTCAAAAGAACCCACAAAACAATCACTTTAAATCCAAAAAGATGGCCATTATGTGTTGTATGTACAATGTAGAGAGCAAAATGTGTATATAGATGTCTCACAACGTAACTGCATGAAAACAGAAATATTACAAGTTTGAACAATTATTCAAAACTTTTGTAGTTTAGTACCATTACTTCCTTTTGCATGTATTTGATATGACATGCAATGAGAGAGACCGCAATATTCACCCAAATATACCCTGTTCCTATTAAGTCTTACATACCGGTACATGTATCTACATGTACACTGGCTTGCTTCTTCTTTTTTTTTTTTTTTTTTTTTTTTACTGAACTCTACAATTCTTCAAGATCTTGGAACACTCATAAAGTTGCTAAACAACTTTTGAAAACTCATCAAAAGCAGATTTAATACAACAAAAATTCACATAATTCATTTTGAAATGGTTTGATCACAATACCTTGCCACACCCAAGTCAGGGGCAATTAGAATTCATTCTGTTTGCACCTTCAGGGTTGGAAGACATCAGACAGACAACCAGGGAGGAAAAGGAAATGGAAAAGTAATCCATGCCGTCTGTCTTTCGCTTTCCGCACTACAGATGGCAAAGCAACCAGCTATGGTGTCTTGCAATAACAGACCAAGAGATCAAAGGAACAATTATTACATCTACATGTTGGATTTGTGTCCGGCCGACCCACTTGATTCTCTCTTTCACCGCCGCCGTCGATTCGGCAAGGTCTTTTGCAGATATGTACCAAAAGGAAGGATGTTGGTTGGCACTGGACAGTTTATTAGCACCTAGCAATTCAGAAGAAATAATCAGGATATACAAAACGGAATTATCAAGCATCTGTCGTGATGAAATGTAATTGAATGATTGGGATGTTGAAGATGAGGGATTTGAATGGATAATATGGATTTCTATGAAGAAGAAAAAAAGGACATTTTGAAAATCATTTGGTGGAAAATGTATGAGGCAGAGAACAGTGTCCATCAGATATGGCATTATTTTGACAAGCTCTTCATTTTTCCTGCCTGACTTGGTATGAATTGCTGCTTCTTTCGAAAAATAGCTCAAACACTCTTGAATCATTCATGCACAAATTCCTCAACTTCAATGCTCTCTCCCCCTCTCTCTCTCTCCCTTTCTCAGAAGCGCAACCCCTCCATAGATATGTGCATAAAACCTATTGAGGAGATGAAAAGAAGCATACAGTGTAAACGGGTCGTGAGGAGAAGAAGATGCGCTAACAAAGTGCAATTACCCAGGCTCCCCCGTAAGACTCAAACGTTGTGATTCCCCAAACCATCCAAGCACACGTGATGATTGTTATTGCATTATGTTGTTGGCTCTGTGCTCATTCCTGACAATTATTATGGTATCTGGGCCAGTAGTCGATACGTTTTAACAGTCACGCACGCCGATTGAGCAACCAGAGTGCCTTGCACGGCAAACATCAAAAAGACACCTACACTACAAAGGCCCCCCATCACCAGCGTGGAGTGGAAACACATCTGGTGAAAGCGTAGCGCGGTTCCCATTCCAGCGATCGCGCCAGCATCTCCCGTCGTCGCAGAGCATCCAAAAACAAATGGCTTCATTTCTTGAGATATCATCGAGAAATAATGACATCCGCTAAGACCCTTGGAACTTTAGTTTGCGAGGAAAAGGTTGCATGTACTATGCATGATCGCTAAACCTTACATTATGATTGAATTAACAATTAAATCCATGTGGCGTAACAACTTCACCATAACACAACTCGTTAAAGACTCCAAACACCGATGGACTTTCCCCTATTTTCTTCCTAGGATTGAAGTTCCTGATTCTCTATGACAACCATTCCCCTCATTTTTTCTGAAACGGTTGTAAACATCATGAATCTACAGGATAACAATCTGATATGCTGGTATCACATACAGTGTAAAACAGGAACAACAGGAAATACATGTATCTAATTATGCAGGGGAAACATCAAATCAATCCTTAATGCAAATATTTGCTCCCAATACATGGGAAACAGCCAACCATATCAAAGTTGGCATTACAAAATTACATTACATATTACATATTTTACCATACTTCACTCTCACTCTCACTCTCTAATGGACTTCATCTAACCTCCATCGTTTAAACAAATCAAATATCTCATTCCTCACATCAAATCAACCTTATCCAGCATTAACACCAGGCAAGACTTCACCTTGTCACCGCATACAAAATATTGCTGTGCACGATTCAGAGAGAGAGAGAGAGAGAGAGAGAGAGAGAGAGAAAGAGAGAGAGAGAAAGAGAGGGAGAGAGAAAGGAGTGAGAGAGAGAGAGAGAATATTTGACTGATTTGCCAACAAAACCCCAATTTTCTTATGAAAGGTCACGTTCGCTAAGCAGACTATGCACACCTCTCATCACACATAATTGTAAAGTCAATGACCCCAGCGGGGTTGCCAAGGTCAATCGTCGTGGATGACTGGAGGGTAGGAGACGTACCCCCCTGAGGTCAAGTTCACTCCTTACTTGTCATCCATTCCATTTCCTTCTTCTTTTGATCAAAGATTAAAATGTGTAGGCCTAAAACATAAACTGTATACAATTTTGTTGCTTGCACAAAAATGTTGCACTCTCTGAAATCACTATAAGGCCCTATGGACTCCTTGAAAGTCAAAATCATATATTATAGAATTTATATGAAGTTGAAACAATTTCTTGGACATGCACCTTTTTAGGTTTTATTACAAGCTTCATAAATTAAAGGTTGTGCCACTGCCATTAACACCAAAGTTCGTTACAAATAAATGTGAGTTCAGTGGGGGGGAAAAACATTATTTTCATGTTTATCTTGTACAATGTGTAAAAGAAAGGTCTTAAATTAACATCTACTTTACCAGTAGTTAATAATTTTTCTTTTCATAATCCACACAAGTAGACCTCTTCCTCAAGTCTTATCATTTAAAGATGTAGGGCATATTGAAATTATTGTGTGGAAAATATTCATGGTATTCATCAAACTGTTTTCACTCTGAAGGGAGTTGTCTTTGTTATCTTCAGTTCAGAATGAAATATGTCTTTCATAATTTCATTCCAAAAAGGGTAGTAAATTTATCCATCCATCCCCAAATGCAAGCCACCCCCTAAATAAATGACCATTAAAATGCAGCAGTAAATTTCTTATCCAAATATTTCTCCCTCTGACCACAACATGAGTGTATGGGTTGACCTTCCCCAAACTAGACAACATCAATAAACAGCATTATGGATTGCCCCTTTCTCAACTGACCACACACAGACACAGTCAGGGTATGTCACTGCACATCATCAATGCGGAAAGATAAATGGCATTTCAGACTCGACTTGTGACAGTAATGTTACAGCTATGCTTTAGCCCAGAGCGCTCCCGATAAACATGAAGACTCTGTTATCCCCTAGTTGTGTTATGTTCCATTTGATTTGGGATGTTTACAGTAGGTAGAGATTTAAGGTACATTCCAATGACAATTATTTAGTCCTCTAAAGATGCAAGTTTATGTTATGCCACACGGCTTACAAAAGCCATAAGCCTTGAAACAAAAATGAAATCTTTATTTGGACAGGTTTTGAAGGAAGGACATCTTGTGCAGCCAAGAACTGAAAAACATATAAATCCAAAGACATGTTTACCAAATATTTTGAGTACATCATTCAAATTTTCATTTTGTTATTATTCTATGCACTTTATAGACATATTTTTTATACAGCAAATTATTAAGTTTATGAAGACAAACGTTGACCTCATTTCATTCTCTAGCAAGCAGATCCTTCCCTGGCCCTTGTTTGCTCTCCTTTTCATCAAAAAATAACACATAATTTACCAAACACCTTTATTTTATCTCAATTTTATCCAATTCTTACCCTTTATCATTTCTATGAAAATGGTTATGTTTCTAAAATAATAGCTCGCTCGCTGCAATCTCAATCTATGAATTTGTTTTCTTGCTCAGCATATTTCTCCTTTCCATGCTACGATGCATACTCTCTATATTAGGTTCATGCTGTAAGCCCAACCCCTCCCTCAACCCTCCCACCCCACTGCCCCTCCCAGTCATCCCCTCCAGTATGCCCCCTCCACCATGCACCCCTTCCACACTCCTAATGGGCTATCTGAACTTGACCTCCCATCCACCCCTTCATCACTTCACTCACCACCCCTTAACCCCCCAGCGCTGACCGCTACAACATGGCTTGTCATCCCAGATAGCCCCGGGCAACCATCCCTTTCCCAATCTGCCTCCAAATTTCAACTGGCACGTCTACCACAACATTAAAGACCGATGCAACTCCTTAACCATCATTTTCTCACAATCATTCAAAACCAAGCAATATAGGAAGAGCAATGAAGTAGTTGTTTTGTTACACTAAACAAAACTAGCAATAATAAATTATGAAGTACATGATTATAATTATATCTTCTTCATTTAAATGAATTGATTGAAAGATCATTCTAAAAGTTGTTACTTTCAGATCTTCAAGTATCTAAACTGGCATCTATTGTACACCATAATGTGTAAAACTCAAAGCCTACCTTTATATTTATCTTCTTCATCAAATAATGCTAAAATGGGTAGTTTCACAAAATATCACATATTCAAGTCCAGATAATGCATTGTACTTGAAGTTGTAGGTGACTGTTACAAAAGATGAGAAAGTTTGTTTTCAAAGAAGATCAAAACCCTATTCATCAATTGCTTTTACTCTATTAAATCTTTCCCCTGACTACATTTCAGACTTTAATATTCAGATTCTGTTTTTGTTATTGATTATTCAAAATATAAAAATAGATTTGAAATTCTACAATTACAAATAGGGCATAAGTTATTTTGACTGATAAACTACAGTACTAAATCTGACAAATGCAGTTTGTATAATGTATAATGGGGGATGAACTGAACATGGCGAACTTTCAGATAACTTATTTTGACACAAGAAGCAAAGAAAGGGGTTGAGGACAATGAGGAACCATAAAAGCCACCAACAAGAGGGGGAGCAGCTGACCCCAAACTGATATCAATATTACTAAAGTCAAGTTGACATGGTTCAAACAGAAGCACTACATGGGGGCACTATCAAAAAGAATTTCACAGGCATACAGGGGAATTCTTGGAAAAGTAATTCCATTCACCAAAAAAATGTTGTAAGAAGCAAATCAATAGCAGATCCTTTAGTAAATTGAACAGCAATAACCATAATCCTACTTTCTTCGTTTTCTATCCATTTCCTAAAAGCCTAAATTATATATTCAGGGATAGAAGAGAAATATCTGATGTACAAAAAAAGATCTTTGTAATTAACATGAATTTATACTTTTATAGTAACAAATCAACAACAGGATTCAAGATTTAACCATTCATCATGTCTAAATAAAGATATAAATCAATTGAAAATGTAGTTTAATTGACAAGTGTCTTTTTTTTTTAAATGCAATCATAAGAAAATTTCAATCAAAATGTTATTTTTAATCTGATTAAACTTTGATACAATAAAAACATCCTGCTACTGGAAGCAGTTAATCAAATCCAAAATTATTTAGCTCACATATTCCCTTTTCATCTGAGCCTATTGAAATATTAACATTAATAGGAGGGGAAAAGTAATTAGATACACGCGATCAATGGTATCATGCACTCAGCGCCACGCCGAGGTATGCAGCGGAACTCTCACTGGCTTCTGCCGGGGAAGCACCCCGCTGCTTGCCCCGCTCCGCTGGCCACGATCCGGTGTACAATGTGCTCCACCGGAGTGCAACAATCCGTACACGCTCAACGGCTCGCTAAACATGAGGCATGAATTGAATGCCAAAGGATACATTTCTCAAATAATCATCGCACTTCAACCGATTTGAAAAACACAACACTTGACAACTGGACCTAAAGCAACATTTTTGTCCAGGCAGCGGTTAAAAACTGAATTTCTTTTTCCTTCTCCTACCGATCCACTACGCACGAGATCACTGACGCATGATTAAGAGTGAAAGCGAAAAGAGAAATATTCGCATCATCTTGATCATTTAACTTTTGAGTAGGCAAACAATGGTATCAAATTTACACGAATTTTAAGTGGTAAAGAAATTTCTTGAGAAGTCGTTTTCATCATTGAAGCCAAGTTCAATCAATTTGTTTGGAGTTACAAGACTAAAGAAAAACATCCCTGCGCTCAGATGTGGTGCGGGTTTTGTCTCTAAATTTTCAAGAATCACCTGTCTGTATCTGAACATTTTCGGCAAGGTCAGAAAAGATCTCTCTGAACTTGAATGGCTTTCTCGCAATTTTTCGCGCTAATATTTTTCAAAAGAGAAGCTCCCCAGAGAGCTTTTCTGAGGTAATAGACATCGGTGAATAAGTTTAAACGGATTCCAAGTTAAACCTTACCTAGCAGTAGTGCAATCTTCGTAGAGAATATCAAACTGTTTCCTGGTGAGCAGTTTACAGCGGTTGACTCCCGGCTGGATCGCCCCAAGTCCCCGCAGGATGCGAACCTGTTCTACGTTACAAACCACCGGAGTGATGCTCAGTCTCTTCAGTTTTGTGTAAACCGTGTGTAGTCCGCCCACAAGATGTTTCAGAAACAATTCAAAAGCTTGTGGCAAGCATATCATACAATCTCCATTAATGTTGAAACTGGCAATTTTTGCCCCTCGATATTCGATGAGTTTGCACTCGTTGTTAGCGGGGTCGTTGCTGACAGGCGGTGGGGTACTGTAGGCTACCCGGTCCAGCTTGTACAGAACACTGCTCAGGGGAACCTGAGTAGGCGGTGGGCTTCCCATTTTCATACAGTTGCAATCCAAAAAACTCAAGATTTCAAAAACAAAACTTCTTCTGCAACCGAAGCGATGCACGAAAACCACTAGCGGAGATGTGAAACAGCGACGAGAGAATGACGAGAAATTGCAAGAGCAAGAGTGAGCTTCCAATAAATGAATTAATACGATCCACGCGCGGTTTCTTCTCGGAGCTCAGCTGGTAGTGAGATATCGTCTGGCGATTTGTATAGAATTGTTCTTACGCGGCGGCCAAAGCGATCACGGTCTGCAAATGACAATAAATGCTCCACATTGGTTCTTCACGTGTAAATCCAAACATCTACAAGGGTCATAATTTGGGTCGCTCCACTCGTTAAGGAGGGATGTATGAATTTCCTGAAGTGTGATCGCGCTTGATAAAAATAGATCCTATCGACAAAACAGTCAAAACTGAATACCACCCCGGAGCTTATTTCATGAATATTACTTCAAAATAATTAAGACATCCTATAATCCATGACAATATAGACAATATGCAATTTTAAAAGCGAAATCACATTTCTGCTGCTGATAACATACTTTCTGACTCCCTATTTTATCAATGAACGCGTCTTAAAAAGTTTACATACGTTAATTTGACTGCACTGTTGAACGACCATCATCGAATCAGAGGTAAGCTCTGCCATTAGTTTTCATTGGTGAAAGCGTCAATATATTTTGTTAGTGCTAAATCGCACCGTTCTGCGCAGAATGTATCTTTGGGGATTTACGCAAGGAAGGTAAGGTGTGAGCGAGGCACATCAATTAATTATTCAGTTTCTCTGATGCAGTTTTTTCGTCTTCACCCACACACACATCATCATATTAGACTGACACGGAGAGAATACCTCGTCGATTTCAAGCCATTGTAAAGGGAGACTTATATGGGTTTCAACAATAATAATATTTGAGCCCTGTCTCTAAACTAAACCCCGACTTGAGAACCACTTTTGATAAAATAAAATAATACGGACAGATGGAGATTTATAGTTTTTATGCCAAGTCATTTGAAAATATATGAAAACAAAGTTTCTTTTCACTTCCTTATACTCTTTATTTCATCTGTGATGTTTTTGTCTTCAATAAGTTACATCTGCAATATTGTCATCTCCGTGAAGGACTTTTTTGTCCACTTTGTCCTATGTAATGTCTACCCACCCACCACCCCCCCCCCCCCCACACACACTCTCTCTCTCTCTCTCTCTCTCTCTCTCACTTTTTCTCTCTCTCTCTCTCTCTCTCTCTCTCATAATCTGTCTTTTTTTTCTTACTCGCTCATTCATTTTAGCCTAAATTAGTATACAACCCCGGCCGAACCGACCCTCTCCGTTCGTATGTATATAATATTTGTTTGTATTCACTCTCTCTCGTTTTCCCTCTCATATTTTCAACCTTATCATTATTGTGCATTTTTTCTGTTCGATTATTATTTTCATATCAATTCCTTTCATAGCAAAAGCGCTCCTCACAATTTCTGTAAATTTGGCAGTTTAACGATACGCGTACCGCCTTGACCGGACTGTGCGGTATCTGTGCAGTTCTGTGTGTAGAGAGGTCGGGCTGTATTCATTATTTCTTGGGGGTGCATAAATTGCTCTAATTATACGTACGCGTGTAATGCGCAAGTTTATTGTGACGGCACTAAACCCATCCCACTCATTGTTCCCCTATTTTCATAATGGTACTGACCCAATGAAATGTAGTGCAGTGCGCTCGTACGCGCTGCGCTGCGTGTGTACATGTACTGTACTTATGCATGTTCAGTTATATGTGTATGCATAGCATTACGTACATACACAGGGCTAGCTGGCACAAAACCCTGGGTCGGGCTTCTAAAATGGGACATGAAGCATGATTTGACATGAAAAGTGACGGAGCTAAAAATGAATCAATCAAAATGAAATTTATATGTATGAAAAGCTTACGTATCATATGTCATTGTCTGTGATTGAGGATTTACAAATTTGACGCAAAACGCGTTGCTGCAAAGTTAAAGATTGGTTTATTGAAAGGCAATCGAGCACAGTGCGACCGATCCATTGACATTGTGTATGAGAGAGTAATTTTTTTTAAATGGATTGTAAAGTTCAACGTCAAAGTGACGGAGGTTTTTTTTCAAGTAAGGGCATGGTTTTACATGGAATGTAAAGGAAATGTTTCCTTCTTCTCATATCTCGATTGAGGATATTATTCTCAATTTCGATTTTTAATGGTAAAGAAAAGTGTAAAAAGATGTCGAGAATTTTACCATATGTCATGTAATATAAAATGCGCGCGGGTCGGTTGATCTCCCAAAAGGAGCGCGAAGGAATTGATATGTAATATTTTTTTTAGAAAACTTTTTTTTGTTGATAGAAAATCTATTCATTATGCATTACATCATTTTCATGTCTTAGATTTAGAGGAGAATTCGATTCTGTAAAAATTCTTGATCATGATGTGTTTATATGCTGTAGGCCTACACAATAATTCTGCCATTCAGCCATGTGGCAGCGAAAAATTATTTAAATAAACCATTACCTTACCTTACCTTTCCTATCCCTTCGTAAACTTTGTTATTCCATTTAAATTGTTGGCTTCTTTTGTGCCATACAGCCTCTTCTATACTTTCTTCGGTCAAATCAAGCAACAACAAAAACAAATACAAAAAATAAAGCAAAACACAGACAAAAAGAAAATAAACAACACAAGCATGAACTAACAAACACCAATAATATGTTTGAAGTATAGAAAAAATGATTTATTAAAATAATAGGGGTGCTTTGGGGCTTAAGTCCCCACCACCCTCCCCCCCCCCCCCCTCAAATACATGTATAACTATGTACGAAAGCCATAACTTTAGCTCAGAACAACCTTTCAGTTATATATTGCAAATACATGTCCCACCCCCTCCTTTTGATTTAAGATGCCATGTTTACAATCTATAGAATCTTTCTTTTTCGATCGGATAAAGGTATAGCACTTATTGAATTCAAACGACAGATATCTTGTCTTTTTTCACTGGTTTTAACTTTAAGTTATTTCACTGTGTAAACCTTGAGAAAAACATGCTGCTAATAATAGTGTATGTAAAGTTCAGAATACTGAACTAGTTGGTATGAGCCTTTCTGTTTTTCTGTGGGTTTGTCGAGACACAACATTACATGCATTCGCGATGGTAATGAGAATATGACCAGTTAAAATTACCATCAAGAGCAGGCAGTTCGGCGATAAAATAAACGACCTTGGGCTAAATGCTGGAAGTCAAATTTCTATTAAAAATTACAGTCCCATAGATAGCAGCAAACTTTTCATGTTGGGAAACAGATACAAGAGGAGAAACAGAGAGAGAAAGATAGGAATGGCAGAGAGAGAGAGAGGTAGAGAGAGAAAAGCACATCATTCGTTTTTCACGCAGGAAAAAAAAAGAACTATCGGAAACGAAGTCACCCGGCTCCAATAGTGCATGAACAAAAAGCACTTTTCCCGGTTTTTTTCTCTTTTTCTCTTTGGTTAAATAGTCGGGCAATTATCTCGCTTGAGAACAAATAAAAGCTGCAATTACTAATGCACTTCGCGTTTCCATTATTCTATTGCGATTCGAAAAAGCGAGCAAATTACTTCTGTCAAAAGAAATAACAATGGGGGCTTCTAAAGACCGCAATGGTGCAGAGACAACCGGTTATCAAACTCGAGATCAAGGTCGCCGAGATGAAATGGTATGGGTAGCTGATGTTTAATCGACTGAACACAAAATATCCTAGTTTAAACAGTGATGATGATAATGGTAATGAGCTCAAAGCAAAAAAGGAATATCTATCTATACGGCTATAATGCGCTGTTATTTGTACGGCGATTAATTACATAATGTATACCGTTGATTAAATGGAGCTCTTGATCCTCCATCTCTTTATGTGTTTAAGCACTTTTTGCTGTAGTCGCTTCATCTATTTTTCAGTTTGGCATGCGCCATGTTTACATGTCACATTTAACACGGAATAACATGTCTCCTTAACGTGCACAACCGGGGTAAATGTACTACTGCAGAAAGGGAAATGCTATCAGTTATTTATATAGTAAGTGTAAGCTATTTGCGGACACATGAAATATAGTTGTGTGTTTTTTAAACCCCAGGAAAATTAATAGCCCACAGCATGATACAAGATCCCCAAATGTAAACGTCTTTCAGCGTATTTACAAAAAACATACATTTTAGAGTTTGAAATTTTACCCCCCCCCCCCCCCCAAAAAAAAAAAAGTTGGGACAATGGGGATATAGAGTCATGTCGATACAAAAGTTTAAAATATAATATCAAATATAAACTGTAGAAACTAAATGTATAATTCAAAACAAGTATTTCTTTGCCATGTTGCAACTATCTCAAGCTGTCACCATAGATGAACACCATCAGTAGCTGTTGTTCTACCGAGGGGGTCCTAAAAAAAATTAAAAATATATATAAGAAAGTAACTAGTAAAATATATTTGCTATGTAAACTGTTGACAGTACAATCTTATGGTCTTTGTATACATAGTAAACCAGGCGCGTACGCAGGATTTTTTTCGAGGGGGGGGGTTCGAAATTTGAAAATCGTGCCGAAAATTTCGCAACGACTCAGTCAGGCGCTGGATAAGCGAGGGGGGGGGGGCGGGAAGGTAAGAGCACTTTTTTTTTTTGTCCCGAAAATTTGAACATCAAGTTGACCGATCGCTCCGTTGGGGGGGGGGGGAGGGTTTCCTCCAAAACACAAAAGAAAACAAAATTGAGGGGGGTTCGACCCCCCCCCCCCCCCCGTCTGTGTAATAATAATAATCCATACTATTCGAAAAGTAATTATATATCCTATATATATATATATATATATATATCAATATTACAGGTGTCAGATCGATTTCAACACAATCCTATAATGGATCTATACTCTTACAGTTAGGGGTTCTATTTAAATTGTCATTTTTTAGACTTACATCAGAGTGTTGTTTTTTCTTCTCCAATCTATCCTTATTCACACCCTCGAGCTTCTACTCTTCACTGTAAACTAAACTACATGTACGTTGATAAAGTGAAAGAGTTTTGGTCTCATTCTGCTAATCGAATTATTATGTTCTCACGCAAATTTAAAATAAACTACATGTACACAAAATACAAAACCAAACAGTTTGCATACCAGCATGTTACACCCTCTTGCCGAAAAATAAACCATAATGATCTTATTTGAAATTATATATTTCTAAATGTCTTTAACAGTCTCTTCCCGGATGTGGGCTGTATTATAGTTGCAATATAATATAACTGCTACCTGTAAACATATATGATTCAAGTATCATTGATATGTTTCCATGGAAATGAGTTTCATCGTTTTACATTTTGTTTTAACGTTTCCTTTCGTTCAAGTCTGATTTAATGTTATTCATGTGAGTCTACCGACCGGATGCTGGAAAAATGAGTTTGACAAAGAGAGGATACATCTTGTAGAAGTACATTACCCCATGTAAACTAGTTTTCAATGTATGTTTGATATTTTATAATCATCATCATTCATGATTTGAGAAGAGTTGCCAAAGGGTTTATAGAAGCAATAATTACTTATCGAAACATCTTTATTATACATAGTGTGAACAAACAAAAACATAATCGAGTAAGATATAGCTAGTAACAAAACTAGCATCGAATTCATTATTTATGATTGGAATTGATTTATGTGCAGCATAAGATTAAAATACTAGATTGGTATTAAACCATGTTGGCAATGGGTTCTCATCAAACACAGAAAGATAAAATGATATAATTCATAATTAGATATATTTTACGATAATGGACAACAATCAAAACTATACTTGAATTATTAACCCATAACCTACCTATTTCAAGCATTACTATTTCACAATCTGAGCATTGAGTGCTGTTTATCAATACTTTCGGTCACGGTTATCTATCGAAACAAGGAATAGAGATTTCCCCCTTATTTTCTCATCAGCTATTAAAGTACTCTCTCACGCTCTGACCATTGATTTTAGAACTCTTGTCATGATTATATCACTTGCTTCCTATTTTTGTGTTTTTCATCTGTTTGAAGTTGAAAAAGAAAGGGATGATCACACTCTCGTGTTATTGGTTTAGGAACTTGTATGAATGTTGATGTTTCATGTATATCGGGGTTATAATGTAGGCCTATCTTTCTTATCTGCTAAATATTATACGAAGCTATCATGATCTTATACTTATGGTGGAATTCAGTTCGAGAATCTAGAACTTTGCTCATTTCTTTTCGACAATACTGGTGAGCACATAGAGAACAATTAAGAATAGATAGTGCAACCAAAAGGCATTAACTCGTGTTATACCTCCACCCTAAACATCTTTTTGGCACAGGTAAAATAACAGATTCTGTAACCGTAATAAAGGATCCACTCCTATAAACGATCCCCTAAAACACCATGCTACCTAGTACCTACCAAGATGAAATGTAAAACTCACGCACTCACCCCACCCATAAACACCCATCCACGCACCAAGATAATGTCATTCCACTCACAAACCCTACCCCTAAACTACCTCCCACACACCAATGTAAAATGCTATTTCACTCACCCATCCTACCCCTAAACTACCTCCAACCATGTATCCCACCCCTATAGGTACCTCTCAACATACCAAGATGAAATGACACACCAACTTAACTGAAACACCCCTCCACGCACCAAACCAGCCTCTAAACACTTCTCAACATACAAAGATTAAAACACAAACTCACCCCCCCCCCCCCACCTATGAACACCCATCCACCCACCGAAGTAAAAGGACAAACTCACTCACCTATACCCCATCCACAAACACCCCCACACACAAACAAAATTACAAAGTCATTCACCTATACCCCTCCCCCTCCACACACAAACGTGAAAATCACAAATTTACACACCCACCCCACCCCTAAACACCCCTCCACACACCAAGGTAAACTTACATAGTCATTCACTTACACCCCCCCCCCCCCCCCTTTCAACCAACACACCAAGGTGAAGTGACAAACTACTCGGAAACTATCGGCGGGACTATTTTCCGATTGTATGGTAAAAACGAAAACCTGTCTTGATCATCCACAGATCGAAATAGAATGTGACTGCATTATTCACGATTACAGAAATAGTAATTTGGGATGAGATTTTGAAGAAGAAAGGTTGCTTGTTTTTCTCAATAATTGCATAGCCGCATAATGACATGAAAAAGAATTGATTATAGGATAAGGAAAACAATTTGCGCCACCAATTTCAAAGACCTTCTACTGTTTATTTCAAATGTGTTTTTACGAGGTATGCATAATGCATAATGACATGAAAAAGAATTGATTATAAGAAAGAAAAAAAAAATTGCGCCACCAATTTCAAAGACCTTCTACTGTTTATTTCAAATGTGTTTTTACGAGGTATGAATGACCGTCTGTGTCTTCTTAACTTTTTCTAAGAGTTACCATTGTGCTCGACGCTGAAAGGAGCTTATGAACCTAAAAACTATATATCATACACAGACACACACGCACACACAAAGAATTTGATATTCTGTGCATTTGTAACAAACTTTCCTTGTTATTAAAACTACGAAACGACTTGTGATTGGTCAGATGCCTGGGAGCTCAAAAAACATAAAAAAGAATGAGGTCAATTTCATGACATCCATCATAGTTTCAAAAGCATGCACCTTGTTTCTTATTCGAAGTAAACAGTAATTTTCAATTACAATTAATTCTTCTTCTTCTTCACTTTGACTGTCTATGATAATACTTCTGACGTCAGAATGGATATTGGGTGAAATGTGTTTCAAAAGACTCCAAGTAATTGGAGAGTCATTTGCGGTTTCCCGCCTAAAATGCCGATTCTGGAACATCCAGTGCGAGGATTTACGAAGTGACGAATCTAACGGCCCCCAAATCTCCCGCACGCCTCGTACGCAATCCGTACAATTTATTCTGATTATTTCGACCGACACAAATCGATGTATTTTCTTCTCTGCGTCCGTCATCAAGCCCAAAAGGGGAAGTAATGGGGTTTCAAATGGCTGAATTGGACTTAAATTGTCAAAATTATGAGGGGGAATAAAATGAAGATGAATGCTGTATTTACGCCTTCGAACAAGACGAGCTAAAGCAAGCGGCTATGGAAGAGCATTAATTTCGTCAGCCTACGACTTTGAAGAGACAGAGAGAGAAAGAGAGAGAGGGAGAGAGGATGAGAGGGAGAGAGAGCGAGAGAACAAAAAAGAATAACACCGCGGACGGCTTTACAAGGTTACTCTCTCATACGTTTCAATAGACACTGGCGTGAACAAAACGAGGCATTTCACACATTTTTCCATAAGAAGGCAATTTTCTTGTCACCAAGATGGGGTATGTGACATTCAATGTTGCCATATCGGTTCGTTTATCCTCGCCAAAATGCAATAACTCTCGCACCCAAGGTATAGCGTGGCTGGCTAGCCGAGGCGGGCGGGGGAGCAGCAATAACAATTCGGTGTTATCATTGGAATTAAATATTGGATTGCTATTGCAATGAGATCTGTTAAATTCAACAAAGGCAGGCCAGCAAAATACGTGATCAATTTTAAGCCGGGGAAACCTACCAGGTGTTTGCCGCTTGAGTTAGTTTTCACGACTCTGAATTATGTTTCTTTTCGTAAATCATCGATTTATTTTTGCATTTGGATGTGGCCGAAATATAACACTGACTTTCGCAATTCGAGCATGAAGTACATTCTTTTTCATAATTTTTAAAGGGCATGTTATATCAGTCGCACTCTCTTCATATAACCTTCTCGAATCTCTAGTATGAATCGTTATATTACACTTTTTGAGTCCATAATTTTTCATGTTAACAAAGGTATTTTTAACAAAAAATAAAACATTGTTCTTTCCAGAAAATAATCAAACCTTTACTCTCGCAGATAAGTGGATTAATACGAACCACGCTGGTTTTGGTATTAATTTATTTTAAATGATTATAACACATAATTATTTACAATTGTTCAGTAATGCCTGGTGTGAATATGAACAAAGTGAAAAGACACCCACCTCTTAAGCTAGTAAATCTCATCAAAATCGTTTTTCTTTTCTTTAAACAGCCTTCAAAATGGTAAACAACAGTAATCCATATTATATGGTCTTGCATCCTGTTCCAGATTTGTACTACAGATAACTTTGGAGTTAGTTGATGATTAGTATAAAAAGACTTAAGTATAACAAAAAAAAAACTTTAAGCAAAAGGTGATTTCCTAACAAGCTTTATACACTAACTACACTGATATTTATGATCGTTGCACAGAATAATGTCGTTATTATGAAAACAAGTAAACGGGATAGCGTGTTATATAGCTATTTTTCCTAATCTCAATCCAAGAAGTACTTCGAGAATTAAAACGAAAAGTTCGTGTGAGACTTGAGGAAGAAAATGAGAAGAAAGAAAGAAAAAAACAGTCATAAGAAAGCCCATTTGACTCGGTGTTAATGGTTTGAAATTGCCATCTCTTTGTGACGAGCTCCATGCCGCCACATTTCGAGTAATTTTCTGCCCAGATCGTGTGGAAAATAATCATCAAAAAGACATGATCTTGCCTAAAAACGGAATCTGAGGGGCGCATTTAAATCATTTTCTCAAATTTGTGATGAACTTTCTCATTTTCGAGTATAGAAAGGGAAGAAAATGGACGTCAATTTGAGTTTTGATTGTCATTTTAATGGGTTAAGACATTAACTTGCAGCCTGCGACTTTATACGATGGAAACCATTAAGTGATAATCATATTATATTGCCATGACATGATACTCGACATGTTTAATCTAATTTAGGGTTCAAGCATGGTAGTGTTAATGGTTAAAGGTAGGCGTTACTACTGCAGCTAGAAGGGATTAGACCACACAGCGAGCCATCGAGGTCACTGTGACAGGTGGCTATCTCATTAACTCAGCTCTCATTTAACATAAGAAAAAGAGGATCATGGGGGATCAACAGGCACCGATTTGGGAAGTTTTCTATATAGAGGGAGCAAGTAGCTACAAGTAGGACAGTGTGCCTTTAAAAGATGTTGAAAATAAAATCGTTGGTTGACATCCAACTGCATTTCAGCCCTTAACTTAAGGTGCCTTCCAATGAAGGTTTAAACCGCTTAAATTGAACACCGTTTCCAATACATTTTTATTTCATAGTAATCTTGCTTCTTGAAATGTTAATTAAACTAATTAACTATGAGGCTGCATACTAAGGAGTACTGCTTTTGTCAAGATGAAAAATAAAGAGGATTCAAAAAAATTCTTTATAAAAAATAACAAAATCTTATTTAATCGAAACTGTGATGTAAAAACGCTTTTGTAAACTTGGCGCCACCCTTATGATTGTGTTAAATAACTTTGGTTATATTTCTCTCGTTGTACCCAAATTGCTTCGTTCACCCCCCCCCCCCCCCCCCCTCCCCTCCCCTCTCCTCATTCTCCATCGCTTCTTCCTTTTCCTTCGACTTTCATGATTTCATTGAAGAAACTCGCTGGCTCTCAGCCAACACACGTTTCTAATGATTTACCTTTTTTTTATACAAAAGACATAACATTCTGTGTTTCTACATTATTGAATGGCAGCAACTAAATTTGAATCAAACACGCTTCATTTTCCATTTAAAAAAATAATAATTGTATAATGTTTGATGAAATAATTTAGTAGTTAGTATTTACGACAGCTTATGATTTCGTTTTTGAAAATAATAATTGTTACATTTATTTGCTTATTTATGATTCACTGTCTGAAAAAAATGCTTATTATATTTTATGTTACTATTGTTATCGAAAAACTGTGTACTTATATGAAAGCATAAGAAAATAAAATAAAATCATTTCTTTTTATATTTTCTTTTGATTTGGCTAATATGATGACATGTTGACAAAAAGGAATTTCTAATTCTTACAGCATACAAAAACTTAAGGTTAGACGCTTTTTACACTACTCTACACTGTTAAAACAAGTATTAAAAAACTGCGGGTTAAAAAATTGTTGATTAAAAAACGCTCAACGTTGGTTAAAAATGTAGTGTTGATTAAAATTTACTTTTAATCTTGCGTTGGTTAAAAACAGTGTTGATCAAAATTATTCCTTTTAACCTATGTTGGTTAAGTCTAAGTCGTTGGCAAAAATTGTAACCCAGCATGGATTAAAAACAAAATTCCGACAGTAATGAAAGCCCCCTTCCGGTTAAAGTTTAATCAATGTTGATTAAAGTACTGGTCACGTGACCCAACGGAACGATATCGAAGCGCGTAGCTAGCGATCGCTCGACATCGCTCGACAAAATTAACAATGGAGGTTGTCGCGAGGACCTGAGAAATGGGGGGTTTGGACGGTCTTATCTCCGTGTTTTCAGGTAAGAAATTATTTTAATATTATCATCATCAATTCTAAGATTGTAAGGAAGAAGTGAAATAAGGTTCTTACTCAAATCAAAAACGATTTGTGTCCCCTAGGCTGTACGTAGCTCAACCAATAAGTAGCATTTTTCTTGCACCGTGCACCTGCATGGCTAACGTAAGCACACACACACTCATCAGTCTGCAAGAATCTTCAACCGTGAAGGATGCAGACCCAATTAAAGAAGGAGAAGTGTAGGCCTATTACGGATCACCTACCCAAATTGCATGCATGAATAATAATCTTATTTTTTAAATCTAATTGTATCTAATTGTTTGAAACAATTAAATATAAAATAAGATGTCATCATGAGGTGAAACGTCTTCATGCATGCAATTTGGGTAGGTCATCCGTTGCACTTACTGGCTGAGCTACAACCTACGGGCCGGGACACAAAGCGTTTTTAATTTGAGCAAGAACCTTATTTCACTTCTTCCTTCCAATCTTAGCATTGATGATAATCATATTAAACCATTTCTTATCTGCAAACACGAGGATAAGACCTCCAAACCCCCGTAAGTTTAACCAACAGTGGTTATAACTGTAACCAACAACCCACTAAAGTTTAACCAACATCGTGTGAATCAAAAAATAATTAACCTACAATGGTTACAATTTTAACCAACGACCCATGTAAGTTTAACCAACAACATGTGAATCAGCCCCGAACAAAGCATAAATAACCAACAAAAGATTAAAGTTTTAATCAACAAATGGTTAAAGTTTAATCAACACCATTTTAACCAACATTGAGCAAATTTTTTTAACCAATAATTGATTAAAATTTTTAATCAACCACAGGTTAAAGTTTTAATCAACAGGCTGTTGGTTAAAGTTTAACCAACGATTGTGTGATTCACCTGGTAATCCGTGGTTGATTAAAATTTTAACCAACTTGATTAAAAATTGTAATACTTGTTCTAACAGTGTAGCCCTATCTTTTCGAAGGTTGCATTTGTTATCCTGCCTAAGATTCCAACGTGTCAAACCCTGCAGTAAAAATGCAAAGACCATTGAAATAAGATAGGCTTAGTAAGTTTGATATATTGCTCGATTATTATTTTGACAATGTTATAATAGCCCTTTGACTATTCTGCAATATAGCCCGAAACAAACCGTCACATTTTTTTTCGATTCAAGAAAGAAAAACCAATATCATATTCCCAGTGTTTAGTTACGTAAACCCGGACTTGTTTGTTTAAATGATTACCAACGTACGTACAATGATTGCCTTTGAATTCGTATTAATATCGCGTTCATTTAACCGTGCATTTCAAATAATAAAGCTAAAGAACGATAACGCCACTACACTGTTACAATCGCACACGACAAGAGAAAGAAGGGATTTTATGAACGAGCGCGAAGGAAAAACATCACAGCTTTGCAGAATTATGTCTGCTTTTCGCTTCTGAATAATTGAGGTATTGACAGGCCTGAAGGTCGGCCTGGCACAGTCGATTATTATTGGCTCAGGATTTCAAAGACATCGGTATTTCTTTGGACGTGGTGAAAGAGAGAACAAAGCAATGAAAATGGCAGAAGAATAAAACGGCAATTATTATACGCCGATTTCTGTCCGAAGGTGCTTGTTTACACATTATGGCACGTCATCTTCAAAGGCGAAACCGCTTTTGTAAGGTTCTAAGTCGTTAAAGCATGCATGCATATTAATGAAAACATGAATCTCAGTCATATAATATTTATCTACGCCGTCTCTCTCTCCCACCTTCCCCCCTCTCTCTCTCTTTCTATCTCTCTCTCTGAAAAGTGCTGCCTTCTAAACTCACCATTCTGTGTCAAAATCGATGGTACGCCCCTCAAAGCAAAAGTATACCGATAACAAGTCAAACAAACAGATCAAGACAATAATCGCATTTATTAAGTATTTAAGGTGTATGCCTTATACATTATGCAGTTGTAGGAAGTTTATAATAATTGCGCTCATAATCTACTGAAGATGTAGATATACTTTTTCATGTCTTTTAATAAGTAGGCCTTTAACTCATTTAGAGAATGGTAATGAAACAGGTCGGGTTATCTTCATAATATACACGTAGTTTCATCTCTCTCTCTCTTTCTTTCTGTGTGTATGTGTGTGTGTGTGGGTGTGCGTGTTCGCCTGGGTTTGAGTGTCTCTCTCTCTCCCTCTGTCTTTTGTCTGTGTTTTGGTGTATGAGGGTGTGTGTGTGTGTGTGTTTTTCTTTTGTGTGTGTGTGTCTCCCTCTCTCTCTCTCTCTCTCTCTCTCTTCCTGTCTTAAATCGACTGATGACCGTATACATCATAACAAGGACTGCAATATATCCACGCTTTTAATTAGACGTGTATGATTTCGCCCACATAAATGTCAACTCCACGTCTGCGTGGAGAGACTATTCCATAAAAAAGGTTGAACGTTGAAAAACGGCAAACATTTGACAAAAATAATACAATCTGTCCCCAACGAAGCAGATTGCTCCTTTCCCAGAGCGCGCGAGCCTTCTTCTTAAAACTTTAGCATGGCGGCAACCTTACACCATCAATACCGTGAATAAACACTACTCCAATCCCTTGTAGTCATAGATTTGAAATAATATCTTCATATGTGTGTCTCTCTGCATCTCTCCCCAGTTTTTCTTGCGTCTCAGTTTTCCCTGCCTCATTCGGTTACGGAACTCGTATTAGATAGACATTGATACCGCGACCAGTATGTTTCTTGTTAGTCTGCTGCGAGAAGGGTGAGGATTGCGATATTTTTGTAATCAAATTATTCTCGCCTTCTGTTGGACATGTCCCGGGGATGAACGGTATCATATAATGCGCCGAGAAAGATTTAATGTCGCTACATGTGCCTAGATTAGTGTATATATCCTGATTGATTCGCTTTAGTAGCTTAGACACTGAAACTGAGCCGCCAAGAGCAGGTTTTCATTTCGACTTAAAGGTGCAAAATGAGTCTCTTTTTTTTATGAAGAAGATTTCCGATGTTGTGTTTTTGTATCCGGGCTCTCTGAAATATGAAGGAACTTTGTTATCTTTGGTCATAAAGGGTTTGCTTACACTAAAGAAAACACTCACGAAAGAAAAAGAAAAAGAAAAACGAAAAGAAAATACATAATTACTAAATGTGGTACGGGTGACGAAGTTCCTTGGTTTAAAGGCACATAGAAAGCAACATGCAACATGTGATCACCTTCTTAGCTAACATTTTGAAAAGCTATACAAAGTTGTAAATCACTCGTTAGATACAAAGTTAGTGTTCAATCAAGTAAACCGAATTCAATAAGATTTCTGTGATAATAAAAAATATTTTAAAAAAATTATTAAAATCAAACCACTTACGAAATAAAGAACGCATGGGGATCGGGAGGAGACTGCTCAATTTTAATTACTACTGAATTTAAGAGATTGCATTTCACAGCAAATTAGAACTAAATAATAAGCAACCTCCAAACTGAAATAATAGACTTGATAATAGACTCGAAGAAGTAACAAAAAGCGGATTAAGAATACAAAAAGTGTCGAATTGGGAATTGAAATGGAAAAAATGAAACAGAAAAGGGTGAGAACTAAAGAGTGAAAGGGAGAGGTTTTAGGTTCATAATGACTAGGGTAAACCACATAATTTATATCTTAACATGGACTAGTTTTAGTTCCTCTATTTATGCCAGTTACATTAACGACAAAACTTGTTACAATGTATGAGTTTGACATCAATTAAGATCTGGAAATGGATATTTGTTAAATAAAGAAACTACGGCTGAAGACAGCATCCCGCAAGACAGTTGTTAGACAGACAACTGACGAATCGACGTGCCAGGTGTATTGATGTGTCATTTTATTTAAACTAAACCCAAAATCGATGATTTTACAGCATTCTTGCGGTTGATTCTTCGCGTTGCGTGTCTCGAAGAATATCATAACCCCTTAATGTATTGTGAGCGTTTGAAGGAAAGTGAGGAAGAGAAAGAGGAAGGAAAATAGAAGGATATTCCCTTTATTACTCTTTCATTCTTTCCTCCTTCCACTCCGCGATCATCCCTCTGTAGCGTGCGTTATGTCTTCTCCCTTTTCCGTATACCGTGTATAGAGTGATATAAGGTAGACGCGTAATTCGAGTCTTAATTCGAGAAGTTGCCCGATCGTTAATACTCGCTCGGAGTCATGTGCCGGATTACTTGGGCAGAAATATCAAATGATGCGATTTAATTATAGCTTTCGTCTTGAAATGTTGTTTCTTATTTCAGCTTTACTTGATTGAGTACTACAGTCACCAAACCCAGTCTCCTCTCCTTCTCTTTCTTTCCTTTACTCCGAGGATTTAGTGAAGTTTAGATGGACTCTGGTCTTTTGACTTGATTCAAGATGTTTCAGAGATGCTCACAAATATAGGCTATGATACAGGTCATTGGTCTTTTAAAAATGCAAGCAACAAAAAACTTCTGATTTTTCGTCAAAAATGAGATTGGATTTCGGATTATGGTGTTTTCGTTTCTTTTCTTATAAGTATTGCTATGTAATATTTTTGTTACTTTTTACTCGGTTTTGGAATCAATATTTTGATTTTGATTTTGATTTTACTTGATTTGATTCCCAATTTTACATACATCATTTTGAAGTAATATCAGACATCTTTAAGCATGTGTAAAACTTGAGATAAATGTGGCTCGCACTTGTGGAATTGGATTTCTATATTACAGAGTTATACAATTTTGTCGTTCTTGATGAATTTATAACAACTTTGAAAACATTTGAATGTTATATGAGGACATTCACATCAGTCATCAACAGCATCATCACCACCATCATCATCGTCGTCGGCAAAAATAAAAGAGGGTTCCATCATATTGATGATTATACCTCATTCATTCATTTCATTTCTTATTTCGTTACATTATACAAATCTATCATTAACGAAAGCACTGACAATCATAAATATACACCCATGTTTTCGCCGATTAACATTTTCTTTTGTATTTATCCTCTGAAAATCTTGACCAGGGCAGGGGAAATCACAATTATCATATGTCCAAAATGTTGATTATGATGATCCCTAGCCCCTATTATGAGTCATTAAGCACTGATTCCATGCTGTAATCTACAATATGTAGGTTTCCGTCACCGGCCATTACCCTTAAATGCATGGAACACGGGTTCGAGGTCAGTGTTGCGTAATCAATCAGCGTTGCATTGAGGTAATGGTCAACCATGGGTCAACAGCCATGATGATAATAATACCGGATCGATGATTCAGTAATGTTTTGGTCTGAATTGTTATCTGCAGGAACTAATGCGTTATTTCCAAGTTTACCAACTGTTACCACACCCATGTGTTTATTATATTTTTTGTTTAATATATTATATACACTTATACAGTATAGCGTAGCCAAGGGGGCACACGGGCATTTATGTCCTCTCCTATCAAATAAATCAAAGAAAAAAGGGGGGGTGAAAAAAGAGAGGGAAATGCGAAGCCCCCTCCCACATCCCCGTCCCAACTGTGGCATTTACACTCGATTTCGTCTACTCAGTAAGACCAGAGTCCCCCACCCCCTCATGCATGATCATGATTGTATGAATAATGCTATACGCCAATATACACATGATATGACTGTTAAGCGTCTGTTCGACTGAATGTAATATGATTATATAACGGAATCATATGGCATTACTTCCAACACGATCAGTTAAAAGCGTGTGAGTGGGAATTGTACGCTAATGTCAGTAAAGTTGTTATTTGTAAATGAAAAGTCATTCTCCATTTTATTGAGTGGGTGTATATAATGCTGTCTATCACGGCAATAACAAGAGAGCATAAAAGTGAGTGTGTCGATTCCCTTCAAGTCAGCATGCAGTGAACATTAATAAGAATGAATACATGGATAGTGGGTAATACCCCCTTCACATACACGGATTTTTCTTACGAGTTCTTACGGATCGCACAAATTCACGGATCTATCACGGATCCTTACGATTTAGCCACTTTTACGACCTATTTAAGAGTTATTACGAGCTATTTACGGTTTGTTACGGATTATTACGAGTTGCTACGATATACTTACGGCAGAATTCCACGATTTGTTACGAGTTGTCAGGGATAACTACGGGCAACTTACGTGTTAGTAACGACCTGTTAACGTGTTGTTACGAATATTTACGAGTTAGTTACGAGTATTTACGAGTCCTTACGATTTTTAACCAAAAAATAACAACTGAAAATGAAATGTTCAAATTTGCAGCTTTTATACCTTTTCCCAACAACGTAAACGATACGTAAGACTACTTAAAGTATACGTATCTATTTGTAAAGTACTCGTAACTACACGTAAAGTGCTCGCAATAACTCGTAACAATCCGTAAAGCCATTGTAAGACGACCCGAATGAAATCGTAAACAACACGTAAGCACTCGTTATAATCCGTAAATATTCCGTTAGTAATCCGTAAATAATCCGTAAACAAATCGTAAACCAACCGAAACAGATCCTTAAAGAAGTCTTTACGAGTCATTTACGGATTCTTGCGAGCAGTTAACGGATGGTAAAGTGGTGATGCGAGCGGTTTACGATACTTACGGATTGTTACGACCTATTTACGAGTTATTTACGGACAAATAAATCCGTGGACATTCGTAAGAAGATTTTTGACATGTCAAAAAAATTGCCTCTCCCTTCACGGATCCTTACGAGTTTCCGCGAGTTGTTGCGAGTTGTGACGAGCTATTTGCGGATACCAGCGAGTTATTTACGGATGCTTGCGATTGACTACGAGTTGGCGATCCGTAAGGACTCGTAAGGAAAATCCGTGTATGTGAAGGGGGTATAAAGTGACATGATCTCGATTCCTTTCATACACTCATCAAACTCATTGTTGGAACTGGAAGGGAGAAGGGAAAGGAAAACGGGAGAGCGAGACATATTAACATGAAGTCGAAATCGACCGCTGGCATTGTGCTATTGCATTGTATCGACAAGTTAAGCGGTGTAATTGGTGAGGAAGGGAATACACGATTGATGATGATTATTATTACAACACGAGCAGAAAGCAACAGTCTCCGTGACTAGCATTTCCGCCTGAAACCCTGGGCAGAGCACGAGCCCGCCACTGCAAAATGACACTCGACCGTTTTTGCGAGAATAGAAACCTTTACTGTCGTTTTTGCCAACCTCGAAATCGATTTGCAATCTAATAAATGTCGGACTTTCTTTTGAGATTCTCTTATTTCTTCGGGTTAATTATTATTGCGGGGATCGTGACTTGGTTAAAAGGCAGTGTGACAAGCACAGATTGCTGCTCATGTAACGCTTGTTTTGTTTCGTCTTTTAGACAGCCCTGGTTTTTCTCTCTTTTCTCTTTCACCGCGACGGCATAGAATGATGTATATAGCAACGCAAATACGAACGGGCAATGATGATAACTTCAGACGCTAGACGAAACTCCGCGACTGTTTTATATGAAGAGCTGTCGCCAAGATAGACATTATTCTTATACGTTCTATCCCTGTCAGCCGTCGTCACGAACGGAAAGAGAGAGAGAGAAAAAAAAATCTGTCGTCAGATGCCGTTTGCAGAAAAAGCAACGATTCTAAATGGAGGGTAAAAATAACGAAAATGGCGTTTACCGAGCGTTTATTTACCGGGAAATGACACTGTACATGCCTTAGACCTCGTCAGAAGTAGCAAATCATTGGCATACGTCTCTTGCTTCGTATGCGCGAGTCGCCGCCGGCTTGTGTGCGCAAGCAAAAGCTCCGCCGGGCATTACTCGTCTGAGAGACAGAGAGAGAGACAGAGAGAGAGAGACAGAGCTTAAGATAATCACAAGATTGGGCTGAAATCCACGCTGACCAGTTTAAAAACCAATTTACAATGGTGACACACAGGTAATGTTGAGACTTCAGACAGCTCCATAAACTTGGTATCCCGTCTCCTACGCCTCCCTGATTAGCAAGAAGAAACAAATTAAATATCACAGTTAAATATTCTCTCTTGTTTTTCTTCTAAGTTCTCTCCGTCCCGCGCTGTCTGCACCGCGCGCAGCCGGCGCCCGGTTTATGTTACGCTGTATCAAACCGTCTGCGTGCAATATCAAGACAACTCTTTAAAAAGAATCTTCAAATTCCTCTGACAGTCTACTCTCTTTTTATATCTCTTTTAGGACTTAACTGACATTTTTGTCTTCAGCTGCACACATGGAGTGATTTTTCGGATGATTGTCAGCCTTTTTCTGGCGTAACACGAACCGTACATCATGTAACATAAATCAGAATGCTACGAAATGGATGATGAAATAATGAATATCGAGACTTTATTAGCTTTCATTGGTGTGTGATTCTTATATTGCACATTGCCACGTGTGTGAAGTATTTGGTCAACGTTATGATTGACAGATCGAATCATAAAAGGAAAAAAATGTGCATTTCAAACGAGTATTTATTTCATTGAGTGATTTTCCTCTCTCTATCTCCCTCTTTCTCTTTCTCTTTCTCTTTCTCTCTCTTTCTTAACTTACATTACAATAAAAGCTATTACCATTCTTCCGGTATCTCTTGTATCGCACCTCGGCATATGGTTGATAGATGATGTCATTCGAAATGTGTTATAAGAAGTCATTTTAATGTAAAGTTACTGTTAACAATCGAGAAATTTAAGTACGAGCTTATTTTAGAAGTAAGCAAGCTATAATTATCTTTAAATGCTATAGCATATATAGAGAAATATATATAGTTTAGAACATCAGATATTCTGGTTGTATCGTTTCATCTTTGTAGAAACTGTAGAATGAAACTCAGAACGAAAGTTGAATAGAAACGTGGAGTAGCAATGTTGACGTGTATTACACTTACAGCGCTATCATCCGTATATACAAATGAGGTTGAAACTTTGCCAAACACCTAAGAGATTATAAGAACGAAATTAAATCCCATGTGTGACCTCCATTTTGCTTCATCCAGCAGCTCTCGAAATATTCAAGATTCTTGATCCATTTTCATAATTTTCATAATGTTTATCTTCAGTAGATCTAAAGTTAGAAATTTTGAAATCCACCTTTTGCATGCATTTTGTCGATATCAGTTCCAGGACGGGGCTGGGGAGAGGGGGGGGGTCGGGTAGGTATACTTGAGGCACATGCCCCTCCCCGCATTTTGATAAATTTGGGACGTTGTGTTTTTTACTTTACGTTATAGGTGTGATGATGTTAGATAACGACTCTATTATAAAAAGTCTAGTAAATTTCAGTAAAGACCGGTTTAATGTTTTTATTTTTTATATGTTATGTTATCAATATAATTACTTATGTTAGGGCGTATCGGGGAAAATGAAGATTCCTTATTAAGATCGTAGGTCAGAACAAACATAAGCCTCATCTTACATGGAGAACTTAATAGGCCTAAGAGATATAGAGGATCATGATAATTTTAACTTTCGACATAATTTTTCTCAAGAAGCCATGATAGAATGAATTTTAGTAATCATCATAAAATTCATCTTACTTCGCTCGCTTAAATTTCAAAAATAACATACGAAAACCTTTTTGTCTGAGATAAAATCCAATTCAAGAATACCGCCATTAATATTATCTGAATCACCTAGATGGGATTCATCTGTTTCTCTCTCTCTCTCTCACTCCTGCAAATCGTCAAGATAAACGAAGCATCGCATTTTGAAATGATAAGAAATTTGTTCAGAAGGACAAAAGTATTATGATCATTGAATGCTTTTATCTTTACCGACGACGAGGCGGTATTTTGTTTTCAGAAACATTTTTAAGTGCCAAATGGAATCGATATATTTTTTACTAAGCCTATAATTACTTTTCAGTGCCGTCTGAGACTCTCAATTTGCTGAGGCGTCCTTCTTTCATATTTTATTCCCTTCATCTCTCTTTTTAATTCTTCAGAGAGAAAAAAAATTATGAGAAAACAGTAATATAATAACATAATATTGAAGACGTCTTTATTTATTATGAAACTGTCTGCAGCTACTAATAATTTATTTATGATTTTATTTCTCTGATAATATTTACACGCTAACGAACTAAGGTGACTGCACGAAAACGTTTTTTTATCAGCAAATTCATCATCATCATTATCATCATCATCAACATCATCATGCGATCATCACCATAAGTACAATCACAACCAAGGTCATGTATCAGACTGATACACTCTATTAATTAAAGTAGCAGTGCAGATAGATATTATGTCCCATTTTAATCATTTATTTGCATTGATAATAACCAATATTAAAGGTAGTATAAATGTCTCCTTTGTTTACTACCACCACCACCTTAATCGTATTACATTCGATTTTGTTCTAATCGTATGTTTTTTTTATATAGAGAATAATATATAGAATATATAAGAAACTTCTTAAATGCAACTAAAACCCATGTACGAGGTTAAGGAGAAAAGGGCTGAGAGACAATCAGACAAGGAAATAAATAGGGTCAGAGAGAATGTAAAAGAGAGAGAGAGATAACGTGGAGTAACCGTGTAACCCCCCCCCCCCCCCCCCTTTAAAAAAAGGTCCCGGACACGGGGCAATACAATCACAACGACTACTTCACGCGTGCTCCAAATTATGATAACAAGTGACATTAGCAAAGACACACTCACACATGAAAATCAAACTACCACATTTACGTTTCAAAGGGCACATCATCCTTTCTCTCCCTTTTTTCTTCTTCACCCTTCCTACCATTTTTTTCTTCTTTTATTTACACCCCCTTTAGTCCTCTTCTCGTCGAGTGATTGGGCCCAGATGCAAGCGATTGAATAGACAGAACCATTTATTTCAGCTCCACCGGACGGCTACGTGTACTTTTTCTCCCAGTTCGACTACCATTTTTCTTCTTCTTCTTTCTACCTGACTTCTTCCTGCATGCACGATGTCACCCTTGTCTTTTATTTCTCTGCTCCATCTATCCACTTCGTACGGTCCTGTTTCCCTTCCCCATGTCCCTCAACAAAACCAAGTAATTGTAACGCGGATAAAGGCATTTTGCTCTTACACTTAAAGGGCAAGAACACACCTGAAACGCATTTGTATATTTTGAGCAAAGATTTATTTTAAAAACGTATCAAGTTCCTTGTCACGTGACCTCCTTTAAAGCCAGCATTCAGGCTTACCTGTCTTCTTCTTAAATTCGTTAGAAATCCTTTCTGATTTGATTTAAGAAGAACATGACTTGTAAGGAGCAGAGCAGGATAAACCCAATTATTAGAAGACATTGACGAAATCAACTATTTAGGTGATAATAAGATATATAGTAATGGCGTAATGTTCGCTTTAAAATGCATATTATTTTGATTTAGTCTTTGCTGTTTGAGTGTCGTATAGCCTCGTTATGTTGGCAAAAATCTTTATTGCCTATAGCTTTAATAATTTTTCTTTGCTATTAAAATCTCATTCATGCATGCGAATGTAGAATTATTATGTATGCCATGCTGTACAACCTCTTTCAATAAAAGCATTGTTGTATACACAGGGATGCATGGCGACATCATACCCCTACGCTGTGCATGTCCTTTAAGCATACATTGAGTGACTAAAAAACACTTTGCGAACGGCGTGTGCATTTTGTCTTTAAAGTTTCATCATGTTCGTTGGTTTGTTGTCTCCATCACTCTCTCACGGACCACTCTCTTGTTCAATCTTTAATTCTTCAATTCTCCTCCGGAATATTTCCCCCAGGACATTGTCATCGCTTGATCTCAGCCGGAGGGCAAATCGCGCGCTCTTGGCCGGTCGTCGCGTTTCTACGCCGACCGCCACTCTGAGCCGAGAACGGAAAGAGGTGGTATATGCGCGCTCTACAGGAGTACGCACCGTTTGGTAATTTGCACTTTTCATAGACGGGAGGTGCGAAGAATTAGAAAGCAATTTCAATTCAATGGGATCCGTAGCGAAATAATGCAGTCGGATTGGAGGATTTTGAATGATATGTGTCAGTCAAATGATGGGCCAGACATTTTTTTTCTGGAACCTTTTCTTGTTGGTAGCATTTTTCTGTAGCAGATGCTATTATTGGTAGTGGTGGTGGAGTCTGTATTATATTTAGTAGTGTAGAAGAGATAGAAAAAGCAGGGGGTAGACAACATCTTGTGGTAGGATTAGTAATAGAAAAAGACGCAACATATTTTGCTTAGGCTGGTAGGGGATGTAGAAGTAGATGCAGAAGTAGTACGTGGACGGAGAGTGGTGGTGGTGGTGGTGATTTTAGTTGCGGTATATGTTTAAGTAAATTACAGGCATAATAATCATGTTGCTATTAATACATGAACAAAAATAGAAAGCAGCAGTAGTTACAGAAGTATAGTAGAAGTATAGTAGAAGTAGAAGTAAAAGTAGTAAAGTAAAAGAAGTGCAGTAAGAGAATATGCATACATTATGTGAGAAAGAAATGGTAATGGTCGAGATAATGATGATGAGGTGATGGTAATGATGATAATAATAATGATGATGGTGGTGGTGGTGGTGGTGGGGTGGTGGGGTGGTAGTGGTTTTAGTGGTGGTGCTGGTGGTGATGATGGAGGTGGTGGTGGTGGTGGTGGTAATTGTTGATGTGAATACAACTTGACAACATACACCATTGCTGTTATACTGTCCTATCAGTGTCATTTGGTGACATAATGCAGACATCGTTGACTAAAATTCAAACGACATACTATCAGGTTTAGACAGTTTTGTTATAAGAATAATGACATTCATACCAAAGAAGTCGAGGACAATGATAACGATGATAAAGGTGATGGTGTTGATAATGACGATAGAATGAAATCGAACATATTTCAACTTTTGCTCACATAAAAAAAAAACATTGCCTTCATGGATAATAATGCTGTTATGATTATTTCATCATTCCCACTTCCACCAACAGACAATGGTAGTTTTCATGACATGCGTGTGCAGTCACTTTTTGAAATAGATGTCATTGGCATATAAATAGTACATCCATGGATGCATACTGCAGTCATTTGCAAATAGCTTACGATATAGATTTTTCAGAAACGCGACATTCATTCCTCCTAATTGAATCATCAAAGAAATCAATGAGTACTGCCATTAACGGATGGTAAAAAGCACTGACCGGACTAAAATGACCTAGTGGACATGGTCTAGAGTCACTGACCGATTGGGGATGGACACTGGACATTGACCGCCGATGTGCCCGTATCTCTGGCGGAGAGGAGACTGTCTTGTGCATATGTTATGCAGGATGGTAGTGGCTAAGTTAGAGTACATTGCATTGAATTCAAACGGTATTTATTGAATCTCAAAAGCACCCCAAGAAGTGAATCCAGCATATATTTATGAAATTGATCTGTCTGTACTGATGATAATGATACTTTGATACTTTGTATATTTATATTGAGCGGTTTCAGTACCAATACTTTTCTTCAATACTTTACTTTAATAATGATACATTGCATTGGCTTGAAATGGTATCAACTGACCTCAAAAGCATCCCCAGAAGTGAATCCAGCATATAATTGTGAAATTGATCTGTTGGTGGTGATAATGATATCTTGATAATTTGTGAATTTATATTGAGCGGTTTCTATACCAATACTTTACTTCAATACTCTACTGTAATACTTTAATAATGATAAATAGCATTGGATTGGAATGGTATCAATTCAATCTCAAAATCACCCCAAGAAGTGTATCCAGTATATAATTGTGAAATTGATCTGTTTTAGGTGATATTGATATTTTGATAATTTGTAGATGTATATTGCGCGATTTCGAAACCAATACTTAAGTGCGCATTATAGTCAATATGTGCTTAGAGGAGTTTGAAGCGATGATTATAAACAAAGTTGGAATACAATGATTGAATGCCATGAAGGGTAGAATGATTAATAGATGAGCATCGTAAAGAATTGAGGCGTCAGACCTGCATGATTCCGAAAGAAAAGAGAACAAAACAATGAAATATATCTAATGATTGTTTGTTCTTTTAGATTTCCATGGAAACACATTAAAGAAATATTACAGTAATAATTCATCAAAAGAATATTTTATGGTGCATTACAATCGAGAGATATAACAAAACAAACGTTCACACTTTCCAGCTCAAAGAATTCTAATTAGGAAATTATTTTTGACTGAATAAATAATATCGCTCTTGACCTTTTCACCTTTCTTTTGTAGACTCAGCCTCGACTGTACCCCCTTCTCTCTTTATTTTTCTCACTTATCTCCCTCCCCCTTTTCTCTCTCGCTCTCTCTACCCTCACCCTCCCCCTCTCTTACTCTCCTTCTCTCTCCCTCACTCCTTCTCTCCCTCTCACTCCTTTTTTTCTTTCTTTCTCTCTCCCTCTCTCTCTCTCTCTCTCTCTCTCTCTCTCTATCTTACACTATCGCTCTCCATCGCCCCCTTGATCACTCCATCACTTTCTGCATCAGCCCATCCATCCATCCATCCATCCATCTCCCTCACTCAATGACACTAAGGCAAACGTAGGTGCGAGATTAATTATTGACGAAATTATATTTATATTCGCAATTATCCACGCTACTCTACACTCCTCAATTATGACGATACACAATACCTCACCTCACAATACTTGGTCACTGTGTAGTAAGTATACGGTTGTATTTTGCAGTGTGTAAGTACAGGGTGTCTACAAAAAATAAACATTATTGTGCTATATAATTTGTTAATCCCATTCATGAACGACTTTCCCACACATGCTCACAACCCCCTCCCCCGGAGAGATATTTTGCACTAAAAAAAAATTCTTAGTAAGGGAATGTATGGGAGAGAAAAGGGAAAGATATAGGAAACACATAATATTCTTATGTTGAATAAAAACGCTCTTTTTCAAATAGTATGTTTAAGAACAACTTGCAATCTCTTTTTCTCTCTCTTGAAAATCTTTTTCTAAATGAATCTAAATTTTAGAGTGTCCCTTTCTTACTATCAGTTGATAATTTCGGATTTCAAGTAAAATTGAAACAGAAATTTATAATAAACTTTAAAAAATGAAAACATAAAGTAAGTAAATATATATATATAGATTTTTTTTTTTGAGACACCGTGTGTTTGATATAATAAGGACAATGTTCACACGATCTATGTATCATAGCACGACATTGAGGTCAAGTCGCTCTGTGTGTAGTCCCAAACCATTCTTTTCCTCGTCGTTTGATCCCAGTAACACGAATAAACCGTGATAATAGTTGTGCTAATTATTCAACCACTTGCGATCGGGAAGGCAGGGCACCCCACTGAGGGGGCTGGTGTGGATTGCCGTATCACTTGGTAAAAGCATCCACGGCAAAGAGACATGACGAGCCGTGACTAAATGCTATTCGAACTCTACTATTGTAGCAAAAGGCGGTCATACAGAAAGGAAAGGGAGGGGGAAATGAAATGAGAGAGGGTGGAGAGAGAAAACGAAAAAGGGGGACAGA
This sequence comes from Strongylocentrotus droebachiensis, assembly GCA_035222895.1. Taxonomy (NCBI): domain Eukaryota; kingdom Metazoa; phylum Echinodermata; class Echinoidea; order Camarodonta; family Strongylocentrotidae; genus Strongylocentrotus; species Strongylocentrotus droebachiensis. The sequence continues at coordinate 32,080 of JAVYIG010001708.1, read as the reverse complement.
GAGAGAGAGGGAGAGAGGGGGGTAGAGAGAGAGAGAGAGAGAGATAGAGAGGTAGAGAGAGAGGGGGGTAGAGGTAGAGACAGAGGTGAATAATAGGGTAATCTAAATTAACAGAGACAACATCAGGTAGGAGAACATGAAAGAAATATAAACATCGAAATAAAAATGAAAAACAAAGAAAGAGACAGAGAGAGAGAGAGATTTGAAGAGGTGGGGAAAAGGGAAATGGGATCAACAGAGAAAAAAGAACATTATAGGGATAGCATTCTGGAAATTAACAGAGCAAAAGGAGAAAGAGAAAGAGAGAGAGAGAGAGAGAGAGAAGGGGAGGGGTAATGAAAAAGACCATATAGAGGAGAGTGGGAGACGTAAGACAGATGATAATAAAAAACGATTAAAACAAATATTGGTAAAAATATTGGAAAAAATAAAAAGTATAAACATACATTGGATAAAGAGGAGAGAGACAAGAGAGAGGATAGAAAGAGGATAGAAAGAGAGAAAGAAATAGAAAAATAATTAGATAGGGAGAGTAGTATCAATCGTTAATTCAAGTATTGCGGTTATACTGAAGTGGGTGTGTATAAAAAAATTATGATGTATATGGCAGTGATATGTGTAAGGTGATAATAGCAAGAAAAATCTACTGGTAGAACTTCACATATTCTTCCTTTGCATGGAGGATATGTGAATGAAAAGAAACATAAAATAATAACAATAATGATGATAAAATTGGAGACTATTGCAGCGTTCGAGCATTTTAAGGGATTAATTCAGTGCCAGGTACCCATGCATTTACCTCACCTGGGCGGAGTGTGGCAAAAGGAGAAACAATGTCTAGCCAAAAGACATTAGTGCTGCGAAAGGGATTCGAACCCCAAACCTTGTGGTTCACAGTCCAAGAAATACATCACCAAAAGCAGAGGATTTAGAAGTAAATACAGTTCAGGTGTACATGATATGTATCAATGCACTTAATAAAAAGACCTAATCCATATCGAATCGATGACGATGAAAGAGAAATAGTGATGAGCAATCCTTCATCCGGGAACAGCTCGGCAAATTCTAGTCATTGCCATTATTTTATTAATTTATTCATTTTATTGATACCTCCATTAAATAGAGTTGTAGCATGCCCACTAGTATAGGAATATAATTATCATCCCTTTTTATAAACAGTGGAAGCTTGGAATTATGACCTGAAATTCTAAGAAGTGAAAAAGTGATGCAATCGTTGGATTAAGCACCAAATTCTGGCATTCTGATGCCTTAATTTGCTCGAGTATTGACCTTCATCTTAAAAGTGTGGCATGGTATTTCTAAATTAGATTAAATGATCAGATAAATCAAAGCCAACACCTTAAAAATCTGAACTCCAAAAGTGACCTTTTCTTTTATCTGGTGGTCGTCTGAGGCTAGACGGCGACCAATCCATGATCGGCTGAGTGAATGAACTTTAAACAGGGCATGTGGCCTCTGATCTACGAGGTCGTGATCGATTGACTAACAAAAATCTTGCTTCACCTGTGATCGAGATCAGTGCGCTCCACGAAAGAGAAAAACCCAATTACTTTAAAACCAATAAAAACCTTCAATTATCCACACATTTCAGCACGTTGCCGAAAGTAATCCGCAGCATTTAACTCCACAAAGTATTCTCCGGTATTAAAGAAAATAAATCGACATTATTAAATTTGTCAGGTCTCGTTAAAGATGCACACGGGCTCACATTTAAGGGTTATAACGAATACACCGTTCTATAATCACCATTAAAATGTCAGCCAACCTCGCTTCATACACGAATGACTGCACGTGGGAATGAAAGGAGAGAAGGAAGGAGAGAGTGTGAGGGGGAGATGAACGCCGAATGAGAGGAAGAGGGTAAGAATAACTACAGAGGCATTGGCTCTCGAAATACGGTGAGGAAACAGACGGGCCTACAACAACACAAACTCGACCAAGAGAGAGAATTGGGGAAAATATCAACTCTCTAGAAAGTACAATGACTTCTTCGCGAATTCCCCTCGCGTACGTTCTTTCGAGGCTTTCACAAGGGTCTTAATTGATTTGAAGAAAAGGTTCAACACAAGAAGGTTTTGTATCAGGAGTGTGTCTACAAGCATTCAATACCAAGTCTAAACAGAATGTGCTTTGCTTGTATTAATATTGCCAATAGATCGTGCCCTTTTCACATCAACAATTTAAGAAGGTTTGTTATTATTATTCTGTTCCTTTCTGTACGCGCGTGGGGTTATTTTATATGTTGATAAGAAGAAAACAGACAACAGATCTTCCAACCTGTCATTCACTCTTTGTCTTCCTTCTCTCATATTCTGTATATTTTTCCTCTCTTCAAAGAAATTCATCGTTTGTTGTTATTTCACTCAAAATATATCATGACTAATTCTACATCTACTGCAGATAACGTTTCCCAATATCTTGTGCGACAAAGATTTATCTTTAAATTTTATTCACATTCCTTTTTATTAATTATTTATAATATCTATTTCCTGACTCTTTTTAGTGAAAGAAAAACAGTAGCTTGCCAAATTAGAATAAGGAAAGCACACTCATGGAATCGAAAAAAAGCAACATTAAATGAGGGACATTGAAAAACTGAAATTATATTATCTGCATAAACAATTTTGAGATCTGGAACGAAAGATGTTGAATGTACTTTTTAGTTTCCTTTAACTCTTTCTCTATGGTTTACTTGAGTCAAATATTTACTTTTAAAATGATAAAGGAATTATTACCCAAAGTGAAGGAAAGAAAAGAAATGAATGATTCCAAAACGGACATGTGTCCTAATTACACATCCATATGTTTTGTTCCAAATTGTTATTTGGGAAATAAATGAAGACAATATCATAAAACCATTATGTGCAGGACATTCTAAGACATATGGTGGATGACCACGGGCGGATCCTTTGACATCGGGTATAGCCCTAGTTTGGTGGTCGAATGCTTTGTACTTTCACTCTTACTCGCGTGCTACCATTCTTTGAAGTTCACGAATCTGATTGAAACGACCCGAAACGAAGAGCAAAAACATCCCAAACCAGGTCATCCTACATCCCTGGAACTAATTTACATCTGAGAGAGAGAGAGAGATGGAGATGATGGAAGAAATATGGGGTGAGATATATAAAGAGATAGCGAGCTCATAAAACCAATAGGGCAAGACCGAGGCATGCACCCCGAAATTGCTACACATGACTTATTAGGATTAATAAAAATCAAATAATAACGAATGATTTTGTTTACAGTTCCAGAGCGGTGCTTCTACTTTCAGCATCAATATTCCCACCAACCAAGATCATCTCGAGAGAAGAAAAAAATAACAATCACCTTGGCATGCAGGAGTAAGTATAAGAAAGTGTGATGCTTGGTCTAATGACATTCACATACCGCACCAAAGGTCAAATATGTCTCTTGTCCAATAATTTATCATCAAAAACCGAGGAGCCGTGACGCAATCGCATTAAGGACGGAAAGACTCACAACGCATCAAACGAACAAATTGTTTCGGACGTCTCCGAGAAGCTTTTTTTTCTCTCCCTTTCTGCAGAGGAGATACTGAGGTGTCCAAATGCAGCAACGAACGCCGAAAGCCAGGCAGGCAGAACGCGTGTTTGGGGTTTGGGGGCGAAGAGTGCACATACAAGAGAGGCTTGCAACTCCAGTGTTTCTTTGATGTCGAGTTGGGTTTTATGCTATTTAAAGAAGCGCCTTAATGACACCGAAGAGCATTATAAAACGATTTGAATGTTAATAAAGTCAAAGAAGATTTCTTGACGACACTTCTGTCCTTCATACTCAGACTGCTCTTGATATTCTAAAAAGCTTTTTTTTAACTTGTCTGAGTTAAAGAGGGAAATCTATAATTGTCGACTAATTTTTCATTGCTTAATTTTCAGTGATAAAATAGATTAACGATATGTAAAGTATATAAAGGTGTAGTATTAAGCCTTCCGCGGTCAAATGGGAAATTGGGAAATTCAATTGATATTCATTCAACAGATACAAACTCACACTATTTCGTTTTCTTATTCATCAAGTTGAGAAATCATGATTAAATAATGTCAAAATGTACGTTGGTCAAATGAATAAATGAAATGAAATTAAATCGCATAAAGCAAATTACACATTGCAATTTATTATTGTAATGTCATGTCTAATGCTCAAACAAAACCCTAATGCCGCTTGCGGATCCGGTACCCTCTCGTGGAGGAGGGGGACAAGTCGGGGGGGGGGGGGCAAGTCTGAACAAAACTGTGACAAGCATCAACAATAAAGAGGAAAATGTCACCAGCCTAGTTGCTTATTTTTTTTGGGCGGGGGGCATGGGGTCGTGCCCCTATGACCCCCCCCCCCTGGATCCGCCACTGGTTATTTTTTAAAGAGAGAAAATAATCAACTATACCCCTGTGGGTAGAGAAGAAAATAAACGCACAACCTTTTTTTTTCCCTTTGTAGAACATCATCATTCATTTGCTTAATGTGGTGATTATACATTGTAATTACGAATATGTTTAATTTTTTATCCTGTAACTCGTTTAAAAACGGAAGGCTGAATTTTTAGAGAAAATATTATTTATGTAGGTACATAAAACCAGTACACTATCATTTGGCATCCTGCATGGTGTCCTACATGTTCGAACTATCAAAGATATTAGTTCTGTTTCAGTAACTTTGCTAGTGTGAATAAAATATGACACGCGAGTGTTGCGTTGTATATCACACCATGCCTGGACTAATTCATCTCTCCCTCTCTCTCTCTCTCTCTATCTCTCTCTCTCTCTCTCTCTCTATCTCTCTCTCTCTCTCTCTCTCTTTCTCTCTCTCTCACTCTTCGGCCCCTCTTTCGAATCGTCCTTTTCTATTAGCATCTCGATACTACAAGGAGTTCATATTAACCTTCTGGTCGCATCTGTCTTATTAGTTCCACGCCATTTCCCCCAAAGGGCGTCAAAACGACTCAACAATGAAAGAAACTCGACGAAACCTTAACAACATCAATTGTGTCTTCTTTTGTACATCGTGTCTAAAAAAAAAATCACTTGGTCTAATGCGACAGCGTCTGGAAATCGTGTTTTCCTTACATAATATACCAATTTGAAAATAGATGTAGAATTTTAAAGTTTGAGATGAATTTTTAGAGCAAGTTTTGTAACTCAAAGTAGAGTTCTAATTGTTACAGCATGGAGTCTTTCAGTGCTTAATCGTCTTCGAAGGAGAATGTTTCGCAGTCTTTTACCTAATGAACTAACTCAATCTACTAGCTGAATATAATATTTCAATGTGTTTGGAATTCTTGAACAAGCTTGATGTTTAAAAAACAGCCTTTAAAAATCCAAATACCATAAAAGTAATAGATTTCATTTCTTCATTGATATACACTATACAATTTAAAAATATAGATTTTGAAGCAAAGTCACATTGAAATAGGAAGGGTTAATTTCTTCACATTTGTCTTGGTTCCCACTATTTATTGAGGAATAAAACACATGACAATGTTGTTGTTTTTTACGAGAAGAAGGTAAAAAGTGGGCAAAAATAGCACAAGATTTAATTTGAAGGAAAAACAAATCGGGACTACTCTTTTTTTGCAACACCCTGTACTCATTGATTGAAACTGTAATATACTACTCCAATCACCCAGAAGCAAATAGCAAAAAACAACCATCCATTGTTCTTTATTGCAAATATTAAGGTGGTCGGTTAATTTTTACTTCCAACTCTCATTTGATTACGCAATACGACAGATCGATTCTTTCTTGTATTATTCCTAACCAACTATTTTGTGGTTTACCCTCAATTATATCAAAGTCGGACGAGGATCTATTACCGCCTTTTGTTTTCTTTCCTACATGTATTTGTAGCACCTACCGAAATGTACTGGTACATGCACACATGTATATACATTTGAGATTGTATTTGTTTGGTTAGAGGTTTCATAATATTGGTAAGTATCGTTAAGGTTAATCGTATTATTAATGTCGTACAATGGCGGGTAGTATCATTGTAGCAATTACCCCCCCCCCCCCCCTCCAATCAATTATTCTAACACGTTTGCCGTGGTCGTCCTTCTATCAATATAAAATGGAGGTTATGACTGAATTAATGATTAAACAGCATAGTTGTCAGGGATTCTTTTTCTTCTTTGGTGTAGTCTGCTTTCTTCAATCTTAAAGATTCGTGCAGAACTTTGGTGTAGTGTGTATCACAAGGATAAGGTGCATGTGCCAATAATTAACAAGGTGCAAGTAAAAGCGGCATTGGATCTAGCTTCTGCATCCTCTCGTCTGTTGGAGACGAAAGGCTTCGAGAGATTATTATATACTGAGTCTATAGTCTTGATATAATCATGTCTGTAGAATTACAGCGTCGGTAATTTAAACGAATATACAGGTATTATGTGGTCTGAAAAACAGAATAATGTTGCATATAATAGCTTATATTCAATAAGGAAATATGTAAGCGTAACTTAAATCAAATCTCACCCATTTTTATCATTCTATTGAAAAGAGTGTCACGATTGAAAAGAAAAAAAATCACCAACATGAAATCTGGTGAGGGTCACTTCACGCCTTAGAATGCAAATTTATGCATGCTTCATATTATACCTATCACACATTTGTAACTGTCTTCTATGACTTAAATTGGGAACAAGTCTGCTTTTTAGTACCTTCTGAACGTTTGAAACTTACATTTTTTTAATAAATTCTTGTTTTTACTTGACTACTAAGAAAAAAGTGTAAGCTTGCAATTAAGCAATCAGGGGACCGATGACTTTAAATCCCTCCGAGGGACTTGGTAATGGGTATTAATGCCTTTAGACCAAAGGCATCATCATTATCACAAGGAATTGTGGAAAGAATCTGGTGGATCTGAGGAGTATCAAGTTATAAGCTCTCGCTATTCAAGACTAAATCTACCTCATAGAAAACGAAAGGACAATTGCCAAAGAGATTTAGTCCTCAAGAACTTTCGGACCATCAACACCATCGTGACAATCTGCAAAATATCTTCTCCAATTGCGCTCAAAATGTGGATCCATTTCCTCCGCCTCCTCGCCAAGGCGAAATAGATTCACGAAGTCAGACCATATTTATTTAAAGATATAAGTTGCAGATGTCTGTGGCAATGTTACCCATCTCCTTGCTACTTAGGTCTAAAGGAGGGTGAGATGAAAAGGAAGACCGATCAACCATATTGGTATTCTTGGCTGAAGGTGAGAAGGATTTGCAATGATTATTAGGTTTGATCTTTGAACGACTTGGCCCTGTCGCCATCAACCCGAATCCCGTTTAAAGATCAAGTTGAGTTCTGGTGAACATGGAAAGTAATTTATAAGCTATCTCATCTTTTGTACATGTCAGTTTTAAAGAATACCAGAGTAGAAAATGTCCCCTGAAAAGTGTTGTATTATAACATGACCAAAAATAACTGAGAATTGTACAGGGATATTGAACCATTCTTTTATGCCACATGTGTGTGTAGTCCCATATACAATTTTGTATGTGCCTGTGGCTTTTAGCAAGATTGAGTCAATATCTTTTCATGTTCCGATCTATTGGTCATAATCAACATTATCTCAATTTCTTCTAGACAAACGCATTATCAGGACCTTACTTTCTCTTTAATATTCTGACGATGTTCGTAACATCTGGGCTTTGATGACGTCATCATGTTTCTAATTTGTAACCTTTGATTTTGGCGGTATACTGATCATCAACACCCAATCACATCACCTTCAAGATAATGCCCAGCAGATATTGGAATCTTAGAGTCGGGGAGCTAGAATCACTTGGTGCCAGAGTTAGTCTGCAGGTGAACCCCCACCCACCACCATCCTAGCAAACATACAATGTATTTTCATTTAGATTGTGACGTTCGCAAAACTTCCAAAGAGCAAAGTAACGTTTTTACTATAAAGTATTTTTACGTCCCTAGAACGTCCTTTCACACAATACACTGTAACAAAATATAAAATTGAGGTTACATTTACATCGGTGATCATATACGAATCCATAATGTATGTTTTGTTGTTGTTGAACAGAATGATGTCTTAATTCTGACGCATACAAGAGAACAAAGAGTGAGCATTTCTTCTCTACCATCCCCTTGTGTTTACTTTCAATACATAATTACATGATAAATAACAGAAATTGGATTAAACTAATGAAAGTTTAATGCACTTCAAAAGATAATGAAATGTTTATGAAACGTACACCAACATACTTACAGAACTATCGTAAGATGGTTTTGAAATTTTACTTTTCTTAGTTACTTTGACCGTCATAGATTCCACCCCATCAAAGTCTGACTGCAATTACAATGGCAAAGAAGTAGGCATGAAACAGGAGAAGACTTCAGCTCAGTATTTGGATTAGTTCATTTTTATTTCATGTTTCACATTTCACAGTATCTTTTACAGAACAAAGAACGATTTTTTGTTACTTACATATAGGTAGGCTACTTAAATAAACCCGAGATATCAGATCATTTCGCTTGCATAAGTAAAATGGTTAAACAAATTAAAATTTACGAGGAGCAAGAGATAAGACGAAAATGTAATTGTAATCATTAAACGAAAAACATGCTTGTAGGCTTTAATTTGAATACATTGAAGTGAATTAAGAAGATACCAGTACATTTTCCTCAGAGCAATATAATGTCACAAGGTAATTGAACTGCATCTCGCCTACGCATATTGCTTCCCGATAATAATATGAAAATGTGTCCTTTTCTATGGTTCATTGGAGGTAAGGTCGAGTCCAGGTGGGGGTGACAAATATTTTGTGAAGTTTCTTATTTGTATTCATATTTAGTGGAAGCACTGTGGAATGCGGGTTGAGGCTCTTGATGCGAAAGACCCGGGTTCGAACCTTGCTTGATGCTTACATCCATAGACAAGGTGTTTTGCCCACAGTAATTGTCATGCTTGTCCCCCCCTCCCCCCCGACCAAGATGTATTACACGGTACCTGGTAATGCCAGGGGTAGGGATAAACTACCATAGAAGTAATGTTAGATACAAAATGCTTGCTCTCAAAATTCCCTTATAACCTTAATACTATTAAATATACATGACACTTTGGACCCAATTTCGATGCCAACAACATTGTGCTTGATGTAGTCTTATTTATGTGAAGTGCTTTCACTATAATTATGGGATTTTCAGCAAACTTGAATCGTTTTTAGCCAAACTTAAGTTTTTTTTAGCTGGTTCCAAAGTATCACAATACCTAATAATTCCTATGCGCTCTATAATAATCCTTTTCAAGTGATGTCATTTATGGGCGCTTTATTTTACAGTTCAAACTCCTGACCATGATTCAACTTTTTGTTTTGACCCTGGGTACCAAGGGCTAGACGCACTCGTAACCCAAATCACACAACGGTCAAGTTCTATCCACATTCGAGCTGTTCAGAAGAGTCACAAGAACAATAATAATTCAGATAACCTTGCCTTACAAATTGAAAGGCTGGTGATTATGATTAACTTATCTCCACCTATATTTTTCGCCGTTCTATTTCGTCTTTGATTCTGAAATCCGTCGTAATTCTTCCACCTGTTATTGGCGCCTCGTTGGTGCAACAGCCCCCTTCGTTCTCTTACAGCTGAACGGCTTTAATGCCTCCCCCAAAAGCCCCATCCGTGTTTTTAATCATCTTTCTTTCTTCATTTGCGATGGTCACTCGAAACTAACCAATATTGAAGTATCACCTCCCTCTGTTCCTCCCCGCGTAATATCTGTAACACGCATCTATTTCCTCTATAGCTTAATCTAATCCAGACCAAATTATGATGAAATTATTTCGTCAGTGACCCGACGACCAAACATCAGTTAATGATTCGATCATTTTCTTTCACCTTGAGTGATAGGAGGGGTCCATGCAAGGGGGCATAAGGGGGTCAAATGTCACCAGTAGTGGCGGAAATTTGATCTGATGGACTCGACTGAGTCACCAAGTAAAATAAATCAGTTTCAAAAAAGAGAATAAGATTCACGGGGTTTTATTCTTGAGGAAAAAGATAATCATCGCTCGGACAAGTTTGACGAGTCATTAGCATGATAATTACCTGAATCATTTCTTGGTGATATTTCGATGAGACTAAAAACCGCAGTAGGTGCATGGTATAGCCTAAAACTTTATTCCTTGTCATTATTATTTTTCCGACGTACTGTTCGACTAGATCTTAGAAAATAGGTTGTTAGTAAGTTGTAAGTAACTTGCAGAATTCATAGTATTTTATTTATTCATAAACATTAACCTTTTACTAAGTTTAAAGAATTTGTTGTGACTCTTTCTAGTGAGATTAACTATCTTCCATGTGATGAGTTGATACCTTTTTCATTAGAGTATAAAGAGCTCCCCAATTCTATTTTCTATATACAGTAATTGCAAATTTGATATTTCTCTCTCAATCTTCATTTGGTCTGATGATTTTCTATGGTTATCACTTTTGAATAACAAGCACAAAAACAGGGTAAAAAAGGGAGACAAAATTTACTCAATCAAATGACATTTGTTGAATAACCTGAACGAAAGATGAACGCGTGCTTACAATCGTTTTGTTATTGAAATAGAATAATAGAAAATATCAACCGCAACTAGCTTTGTAAAAAAAAAACACAACTCCGACGCGGGAGCCCGCCCCGTTGCCCGGCGGCCCTAAATGGGGAGCTGTCACATGCAGGGATTCTCAGCATAAACTCGCCCATGAAACTGTCATATTCATTAGAATAAGACATGGATTTGTGTTAAACGGTCGAACCATATAGTCGCACCAAGACGACGAGATAGATATAAACTAGAAGCCTTACTCAGAAATGGCAGGGATAACAGTCTTTGTTCACGCTTTGTAGGAAGGTTATTAGAGAGTGAAAACAAGGGGGTAACATTGGATGGAAAACGAGGTTCATTAATTTCAATTTGGATAAAACTGGTGGTGAAAACAACGGATGTGGCTAGAGTCATCTATGGGTTATTAGTATCTTAGGGTATCTACAATAATTGGTGTAAACACGTGTGCGTTGGGACGATAAAGGGGGTCAAAGATGGGTTGAAATTAAGTGAAATACATGAAGTGGAATGTTTATATCCTCGTAATGGACATTGAGTGAGATTTGAATTTATAGGCAATTGTTAGGCGTGGCAGCAAAAGAGCGAGATGAAGTAACAGGAAAAACAAACACCAAAATAAAAAGAGAGGATGCGTGCGAAATAATTAATTGCATTACTAAAGTGCAAGATATTAACAGTAAAGATAATATATCTTCCCTAAAAGGGGCAGACAATTTACTCCGAGAGGAAACGGACGTGATGAAAAAAGAGACAGAAAGTCGATCCAAATGCCCATTAAATAAAGAGAACTTTGCGTCCAAATTGACAATATTTATTCATCTAAACAAAACTGTGTAAAAAGTTGTGGTACTAGAATTACTCATTTGTGTTTTTTTATATAATATTCCTGCATACATTGGTGAAATTTCACCAACTCATAAAGTACAAGATCATTCTTATCATCATAAACATACACGACATAAACATACACTTACTGGTTATGTCCTACGGTGTTCGAAATATAATTGTTTCCTCTGTTCATTGAAGTATGAAAGTTCTTTGGAGATACAAATGGCATGAAAACAGAAAAAAGTTTGAAAAATGTATAAGGGCCACTATTGTAAAGTTTTCGTGTATCAGTGCGTTGGAAACATGTAGTTTAGATTTATAAGATGGCTTTTCTTTACATTATTTCACAATTTTATTTTGATATTTACACTTCATGTCGACGTGATAAGGTTCTGTATAATTGTTATTTTAGTTTCCGCATTAGATTTAACTATACTCATTTCACCTCGCTGCGCAGCGTTTGAACTCTAGTTATTGGGATAATAAGCGATATGTAATACCGACTACAAAACAATATGGCAATTAAATACAGACGTAGGTCTATACCATTCACTTTGTCTCAGCACATATCAAATAATACCAGCATTATTTAATCCATCTCTATTTCTATTTCACCGAAGGTTTTTCCTGACACTTCTTTCTGTCCCAAGTGCCTAACGAGTAATTGGAAACCAATCCTTAATTTTTTTTTGTTAAATCTTACAAACACAACGGCCTTGTTAACTTTTGAATGCCGTCTCTCCGCTCCGCGAGCAAGTATAAGTGTGTTACACTTTACACCAACAAATGTAACACAATCAATGCTTGTAAAATAAAGTGGTTGGAATGAGTTTGTGTTGTCTATCCTGTCTATAATTCAGTTTTTGTTTGAATGCTGGAGTGCGTGATACTGTGGCGGGTTTCGCCCCTCCTTTTATCTGATTATCTTCCATTTTCATGTTCAAATAAGAAGTTGATATGGAATGTTGAAAGAAGGGGTTTAAATGAACCATCTGTGCAGAATGAATCGATAATTGTATTTACCAGCGCGGTATTATGTCCCGAGGAGTGGGCCGAAATGATGTTTAAATACACACTTTTGGTGCCGTAATGGTAGGCTTATGCAAAATTCACGCGATAGGTCAATAATCACTCCATATTTTTCATGATTTTTTCTTTGTCATTTCTTTCATTCATTCTTCTCCCCCGTTTCATCCTTCAGTCACTTTGATCATTTTCTGGGTTAATTTCAATTCACCTTTGAATGTAATGTATTCATAGAGGGTAACATTATTAAATTATCTGGTCGAATGTTATGTAGCAAATTAATCATCATCATGTTCTACATAAGTCACGTTCCTGTGAGACATGCTTTTATGTTTTATTATTTTGATAAGTGTTTTTATTTCTTTTGTTTCATTTTTTTCTCACCTGAAACGGTTTCCTCTCGTGGATAATGATTGTGATGAATCTCTTTATCAGTATTATTCGAACTTTCGATGATTATGATTTGCTCAATATACACGTCAAGCAAAAAATGTCCCATCTTTAACACCCCTCTCCCACACACATACACACACACACTCTCTCTGTATATGTCCGTCAGTCTCTCTCCATGTTGTTCTTTTCCTCTCTCTCTCTGCTCCGAATGTCCATGTTCTTTCGATATCGAATTCATATTAACCGCATTTTATACTTTAAAAAATATAAAATATCAAAATGTCAAACCACTTTGAATTAAAATACAACTTAGACCCCTAAGTTATCAATTAAAACATATTGCATTTCCTCTCGCTCTCCCTGTTTTCATTTTGTAATCACTGTATAGCTTTGTAGCAACGAGGAAACGTTTATATCATCATCATCATGATGATTGTACCTCTCCTATATCTTGTTAATTGTAAAGTGAGTAATGTTCTCCTATAATATTGTCTATATGGTCTAGTATGAGTATCATGTAATGTACTTTGAAACGTAAATTATAACACACTGATGGGCATTATGTATGTTTAAAAATATGTATGTTTGATTATGATATAGAATCAATAAATCAAATCAAATCATATCAAATCAAATCATACTACAAGTTTGAGTGATCTGATTAGATTTTTTAAATATTCCAACAACTTCAGCATTTTCCTTGCTGAAATATTCCCCCAGGGCAGCATGTGACAAAGCTGTTGTATGAATACAGTGCACATCACTGTTTTTTTCTTCCCCTCTCTCTCTCTCGAAAGATCTCCCCGTCGACAATCTTACTCTCAGCTATTGGATTGTGGTCTATGTAGGTTGGACTATTTGCAGATAATACTATATATCATTCCTCTCTCCAATCCAAATGATTGCGTTTCGAAACCCAATCGCTAACTCAAACGATGGAGGGTGTAGTATTTATGTTTGACTTGGCGACACACAATCAATTCGAAGCAGGAAAGAGATATTTTGCACTCGGGAGGAAGGGCGCGAATTACAAGTTAATGACGATTGTCAATTTTATCTCCAGACGCTCTGCGTATACAGAAAGCAAAAAACATCAGGATTCTTTACCAAATTTACAAGTTTAAACAAATAATCTGCGAATGTATCGGAAGAAACGGAATACTTCACCGTTCCGGTTTCGGTTTCATTAGAGGAATGATTAGAAAGTAGCGCGTAAGGTGTTCGGATAAGTAAATTGTTTTTTTATATTTTATAAACGCATCATACCAGCATACTTATTTTCTTGCTATTTCCTATTTAATTTGAATAACAATTTCATTGTGGTGTACATTAAGTGGTTATTCGTGGACCTAAATCTGTTGATAGAATTGTTGAGCAGTATAATAAGGAAAATCAAAAGATTTAAAAAGTTATTATAGGGGGTCTTTAATCTTTAATCTTACTCTCAGCTGTATCAATAACCTTTTCTTTCTCTCTTTCTCTCTCTTTCTATTTTGCATTCTCCTACTTCTTATCACTCCATCTTCATTCTCATCCCCTCATCGTTCCTCTTCAGTCTTTTTCTTCTGCACGTAATTTATTCTAAATCTCCCATGCAGTTCTGCCTTAATCTATTTTTCCGAATGATTTAGAATTAATCGGATAAATTTGTTCTATCTTTCAAATTCATCTCGACGTGTTTGATTGGCAATACATTGCTCAGTGGAGTGAGAGTAAGAGAAGAGACGCTGGAAAACTCAAGATAAATACCAGGCAAGCTGCTTATTCCTGCTGGGCTACACCCCCGATGTTCACTCGACCATTTTCGCCTCGGCCTCTTCTCGACCAGCTGTACACTGAGCAACGAGCTCGTGAATATTATGTTGCCTATCAGAGAGGAAATAGGGGGCCATGGACGTGAAAACTGGCACAAACTGACAGACAGACGCAACAAAAACATCGGGATGGGGGAAAAGAGTGTGCGGTGGTACGTCCACCGCCATTTGGCTTTGGTTCGAATATTATAATGAACAAATGCAAAACCACAATATGAAAAATTAAGATTATCGCTTCCGCCTATTAGGAACATGTGCATGCGCGCGCATGAAGGACGCGTTTTGCGTCCGCACGCGCCGCGGACAGTATAACATAATTATTTTACGCATTAATACTTTTCCGTTATAATACAGAATCAACGATCACCCCCCCCCCCCCTCCCAAAACACACATATTTTTTTGGTTGTTCCTAACCATTTTTCGGAAATGTATCTAGGCATAAATTTCTTCTGTAAGAATTTACTGTGAATATTTTCGATTTTAAATCACAAGATGTTCACGAAATATTCGACGCTCAAAAAACAAGTTCCCTTTGTCTTTTTTTTTTTTTTTTTAAGCTGGTAGTTATTACCACTTTTGCCCAAAGTGTATTCATGAAACACACTCAGAAAATACATAAAAACTATAAGAAGAAGAAATGCATTTCTAAATAATATACTAAATGATAATCCATTTGTCAATTGACTTTCTAATATGGCTTTGTGAGTTTCTTAAAGCTGGCCATTAGAACTAGTTAAATTTTTACCAACAAAATTCACAAAAATTTCAGAATAACAACGTATTGTGTTGGAGAGGATACTTTACTTTTCAACAGAAAATTTGAAAAATATTTAGACAAAAGACTTTTGATTAACGACATGGTCTTTTTTTTTTTTTTTTGTATAGATATGAAATAATAATTAATTAGGCCTATATCGGAAGGTAGTGTGCGAAGGTGCAGTAGGGGTTTTAGTATGGTAACTAAGCTTAGTGAATACAATTAATGGAAAGTGTGCATTCGATGCAAGAATATTGTGGTGGTATCGATTTTTATTTTTGTTATTGTAAAATCAACCTTAAATTTACTCCATTCCTTTTGATACATCCCATGCCCCATGGTTTATGATATTGAGAGTGGAATTAAGGAAAGTTCCTGTGTACTGTAAAATAAATGCTTTAAATTTCGCCATCTAATTCCGTTTCCTTTGTGCTTAGTTTTGTTATTCAATAAATATGATAAATCAACACGTGGAACTGCGATTGGATTTAACGACTCGAATCATTTTCCCTTTGCCCTTATCTTAATCAAAACGTCCGAATTATTTTGAGAGTGACAAGCATAGAAATACTACACGCTTGACCTGGTCAAGTTTAGATGTCCAGTGGCTTGAGAGATAGAGTGACCAGAAGATGTGATGGACCCATAGCCCCGGGGTTTCCACGTCTCTGCAATAAATGATTGAATAGGAGGGGGAGGAGAAAGGGAGAAATTAAGAGCAATATTAATATTGAATAGTTCTTGTTTTTATTGCCGGATGAAGGTTTGATTTGATGAAAGAAGATGGAAGGCGGATGGGGGATGGGTGGGGGGGGGGGGGGGGAGGGGGATTACTCCCAACTGATGGGTTTGGTGTGTGGAATTAATGTGCCCCCGCCTTACCGGATTACACACAGTGCCCCGAAAAATCATTCGGAAAGGTGGTTCTAGACATAAGTCAGCTGGAAGGATGCATGGTATCAACTAATTTTATTATCATGCCAACCTAGTGAGATAAAATTAAATAGATGAATGCGTGAATTAAACAATAGCAGTAATCCTGTCCAGATTTCATCCATGTCTTGTAATTATGATTTCCCCTATCTTGTATTTCTAATTCTTATTTTACTTGTTTTTATAAGAAATTGACATTCCCATGTGATGGACGAAAAAGGACAAAAGATAAAGTAGACGATACATATGAAACGAATTAAAATGATTTCCATTTATAGGAATATTCATATTCCCCTATACCTTAATCTCAAAGGCTTGGCCAAACTAAAATATATCCATAACCTTCCCCGTATATTGCTTGTCGATATTCTTGTTAGGGGGAGGTGACGACCATACACCTTTATAAACCACAAATATCAGCGTTTTTTTCTCCTTTTCTTAGGTCACCCTATATACCCTAAGCCACTGGACATCAGCAATCAGTTAACGGGTCAGTAGAGAAATAGCCGGAATTGAAATCCAAATAAAAATAATTGACGCTGTTAATTTTTTATCGCGATAGTGGACGTTACACCTCTCTTCCCTTCCACTGCCGTTTCTCATTATAGGAATATATTATTATACCGATACTTCTCCGCCCCTTTCAAAATCCTCTTTGTGTAGCGCCTTTTCTTTTCAGGTACATGTACTTTCTAATTTCTTTAAACGGCACGACACACAATTATTCAACAAAATTATAACAGAAAGAAAGAAAGAAAGCCGAGTGCAGTGCTTCTATGAAAAATTATTAAATCTGTAGGTGATAAAGGTGATTTTCATGCTGCGTTTTGGACGGAGGTTGATAAAAGTTAATTTTATGAGTCAAAACCGAAAACGCAATCCTTTTTTTAAACAAAGACGATTTTTATTTAAAAAGTCTGTTTTCATTTATGCTTCTCTCTCTCTCTCTCTCTCTCTCTCTCTCTCTTTCTCTCTTTCAGCAGTCAGGAATGAATTCTTAACGATTTACTTAAAAAAGGAAAATACAAAAAAATCTAAAGGTTGATATGGGATAATACATCTGTTTTCTATTTTATATAAATGGATAACCAATATAATAATAATAATAAATAATATTTATAAGGCGCTTAATACTGGTGTCTCTAAGCGCACCATATTCTGACCTAACAATAATTTACCAAAACTTATAATAAACACACAACTTATACATCTGTTCTTTATTCAATAAATCATGCATATATAATAATAAAAAATAAGATAAGAGTCAAAACCGAAAACGCAATCCTTTTTTTAAACAAAGACGATATACACCAAGCAGAACCTCGGATCTTCTAAAAAAAATATTCCTCTTCTCTTCTCTATGCTATAAGTATATAAACGGTGAGTAGTAATTTATGAAGGCACAATTCATTTAAAAGTTTAGATAAGGAGAATTTAGGGATGCGTATATCATAACAAAGGAAATGAAGGACAGAGATAATGAAATATAGATAGACATAAGAAAGAGAGATAGAAAGAAAGAAGAAGAGAAAGAAAGAAGAAGATAAAGAGAAAAAAATATACAACTACTCGGCAAGTCCTCTCCAAAAGTTTAATCTGAAAGCACGGATCAGGGTCATGAAACAGGGTCCTTGGCCCCGTCTTACTTATAAAGAGTTGCGGATCTATCGCAAATAAGTTGCGATTCATCGTAACTGTTTATCTGGCGAGGCCCTGACTGTATCAATCTCACGTTGACAGCTAGCCATCAGACAGAATAACAATTTACTTTCAAATTTGTTACCTGAGCTTTCAAAATGAATTCTTATGGTACGGTGAGAGACAAGGAGGAAGAAGAGAGCACCAGTGGTCATCCAAGGGTCAGAGTGGTCATCTACGGTTTCCAATTTAAGAATATTGGGTTTCTGGTCTTGATGAGGATTGACCACTTGTCAAGGAAATGTCCAGAGTGGACGAAAGGAAGACGAAGATGAGGAAGATGGCGAAACAAAAGAAGAAGAGAGGTCCTCCAAGCGATGCGCTATTTCACGACTGGACATGGAGTGAGGACTTTTAATAGATGATTTTGATGCGTGACCACTCGTGGTAGAGGCCGAGGTATATTCACTTAAGTGAAGAAAAAAATATCCCTTCTTACTGCTTCCTATATCTTGTTTGTTTGTCATTTATCGGTAGAGTTCAAGAAGTAGACGTTCCCATGAAACAAAACAAGACAAAATGCCTTGTACTATTAATTTTGTTAAAGCTGAAAGCGCGAAGTATACTTGTGTAGTGTTCTTTCCGTAGGAGTTGAAAGGTTATTTGCTCTTATTCTACATAATACAAAACAAAGTAAAACAAAAACAAAACAACAACAACAACCCTTTTGTCTGTCATGTCTTTTCAATTGTCGTAATATTACAGTCGTAATCCTAAATTAGACCGAGTTTAATCCCTGCGTTGTGTCTTAATTGTTATTAAAAGATGGACTGTTGTGTTAAACCGTTAATCCGGCCATTCACTTTTCAGAGAATTGAAGAAGGGGCGTAATATTTCCCGAAATTATTTTTCGCCCACGAACTCGATTTGGGGAATCACGTCCTGTCTACTTGCTATCTCATAATGAAGGGGGGGGGGGTAGGAGAAAACATAAATTCTGACAATAATTCTCCCTTGAATTCCGCGCGTGCACCCCACCAGCCCGTATATTTGTCTTTAATTTGTATATGGTAGGCCGCCCCCGTGCAATTTCTTGCTAGTGGAAGTGGTGATGATATTCACACATGGGCAGTAGTTATGATGCAAGAGTCAACTTTGTTCATATTATTGTCAATTACACTAAAAAAACACCTTCCAATTCAATTAACTTTACTTTTTTTCAAAAAATCAAAATCAAAATATAGAATACAGATTTACAATGTAGAATATTCTGTTTATCTAAACAATATTGTAGAACAATATTGATAAATTTCGACGATTATCAAAATATGGGCTGCTCAATTGAAGACCTAACCAAATAAAAACATTGTAATTGTGTTGCTTTTATACAGATCAACATATTCAATGTAGGTCCCATAATTAAGTGTTAGTGTAATATGCATATTATTTTTTATATGTAGACATTTCATGAACTTAGTACATCATCATAAGAATGTAGCTGATCATGTGGTTTGCATATGATTTAATGAGGATACGACTGTCATTTTCACTGACGTAAATTCCGTTTCTTTTCTATTGTGGTTATACATATATTCTGTAATACAAAGTTTTATGTCTTAGAAATCAAACCACATAATGTATTTTATTCCTTCGTATACACACTGCCTTCGAATTTACAACAAAATAATAATGATGACATAATCTCTGATACATCTTCATCGATTTCCCTGTTGAATATCTCAATATAGATTATGTTTATTGGAATTTTAAAAGAGAAACTAACCATGTTGGATGTCCTGCTCTGACAGTTATGAGCCATGACATGGACTACTCTTAATATATGTCTGTGATTGTGCAATTCCTTTATATTTATACTATGTCCCTTTATTATAAATCGTCTACTTTTGTACATTATTGTCTATTCTTCTTGAATGAAGAAACGATATCACCAACATACAAAGAAAGATAATTTTAGTAAAATAAAAGTATTTCAATCTTTGTTTCATAATCATGACAGATATATTCAGCGTGATGGTGACGAATCTATATTATCATAATGTGACAGAAATGGCTTTTATCATTTTGTTGATATCACAATCATTCTAAATGAAAAATGGTTATTCTAAATTTATGAAACATTTATAGAGATGCACAAGTTTACACAGTGACCGCTTTTTATAAACATCAATGTACGTCTCTATAAGGTGGTTTTACTTGGGCGCATCAAATCACTGCATTTATATATCACCCTGTTTTAATCACCACCCACCATAATAAATGATGAATCTTATTATCATATATATAATATAAACGTCTATTTTTGTTGATATCACATTTAATGATAACTGAAGAGATTTTTTAAATTCACAATGTATGAAACATGTGTGGAGATGCATATTTATAAAAGACACCATTACAGTCAGTGTACCTCTTTGTTGGGTGTTTTTTTTCTTCTTCATAATTGAGCGCTTCAAATGACTGCATTTTTGTATTGCTTTATTTTAATCACCTCCCACCATTTTCATGAAACGGACATTGAATGTTTGTTCAATTTCGTGAGAAAGAAAAATCCGTAAATCGCTGAACTATAATCATGACATGCGGACATTTTCATGTTTGTATAAATTCGTGAGAAGGAAAAGTCTGTCAGGCTCTTCAGGACCCTAAATCTTAATCATTTATTTAACTTGGTCTTCCCAAACCGCGTTAGATTTCCTGTCAAAAACACAAGCATATCTCTTACCGGCTTTCCTGACGCCGGAAACAAAATCCAAGCTTCAATAAACACCAAATCAAAATATCTATTTCTTTCCTTAATCTTCTTTTGCATAAACAAGTCTGACCCATTGACCGTGATAGGAGCTTTAAGAAATTTTGAAGAAGAAGAAAAAAATTCTTGTTTTGTAATTTATTGGTGGACATTTCTGTTACTATTGACGTTATTGAAGTTATTGACGTTTGAAAAAAATTACAGACAGAAAAGGGCGAGAAAATGTATTGGATAACCGTAAAACAATCGCCAACAACCGAAAAGAAGCGAAGAGATCCAATGCGTAAACATCCTGTTTGAATTATGTAATTGCAACCATAAATAATGATAAAGGGGAAAAACGACAATAATGAAACAATTTTCCAAACCTATAATAATTGACAAAAAGATGAACACAAACGTACAAGAGGTTAAGAGAACAACAACAACGAAACAAAGATAAAGTATTCTACAACAGATGGAAAACGATGATAATCATTACCAAACAGAGATAAAACATTAGCGGGCTTGACAAAGTAAAAGCGACGGAGATGACGTATGACCAAGCTCTGTTAAAATGGTAGAGATATGTGATTTGGAACATTCATCTTGGTAATGTGCTAGTTGAATTGCATTTCAATAGCCGCCCCTCCCAGTGCTTTCCTAGAACTGCCCTTACCCCTCCCCCTCCTCCATCTCCCAACAACTCGGATCCCATGTGCTACCGTTCTGAAATTAAATTAGACAAAGGTTGAATCGGGTGAATAGTTTCATTTTTGGTCTGTTATTTTCTATTTTTGTGAGTGGATCAACACGTACCGTTACGTCTCATCAGCGGCACAAACCAAATATTCATGATATTCCTGAAAGGATAACCAATCAGCCAGATAGATACTAAAACAATGGACACCGAATAAAAGGACGCCGACAAAGTATAAAACAATAACCTCTTCACACCCCGACGGCGTGTCATACGCTGCTCTTTGGGAGGGGGAGGGGGGAGTGGGTAATTAATGCTTTCGACTGTTCATTGTTGTGTAACCGAAAATGAGCATCATATAGAATAGAATAGAATAGAATGGAATATAATTTGATTGTCTTCTTCCAAAGAATGAAGAAACTTTCCTTCCAGGTGAAGGAACTCACAACTTATACAAAATGTATAATATAAATACAATCATACCTTATCATATTGCTATACGAATTAATATTTTTCATTTGTCTTTTTTGTTTAAAGTCATAATGAATGGACAAATTTAATATTAGCTGAACAGCACGAAAGAATCCCAAGTCATGTTAGTTGGTAAATGGAATAATACTCAAAGAAGGATCCAGTATTTTCCGAATATTTTCTGACGTTATTGTCTATGACAGGCGAAATAAGACAAAATGTGTTATCTCATAAGGGGGCATATTCTTGGGGTTATGCCACCTGGGTTTCAAGGGAGGGGGAGGCACGGGATTGGTTGTGTCTGCTCCCCTAAAATATTCAAGCGTTTTTTAACCTAATGTTTATCCCATTTTCACAAAGTATTTCTATGAACGTCCTAGCTACAGAACATGTATCACACACTGGTAACCTATAGAACAAATGAATGAATATATAAATAAGGAAATAAATAAACAAACAAACAGTACGCTTAGACACACTTTGCGATGCAGCAGCTATAACCAACATCCCAACACATCGGAGCGAAGGGAAAAGACGCAAGGCTATTTGTTATATACACGTCATTGGGAGAAAAAAAAAAAATTGATGATAAGTAGAAATAGATGTTGACGTAACATTTTAAGTGGAAAACAACATCATAAGTAATTTCTTCCGCAACGCAAAGATCACACCATTGACAGTATCATCAAACCGCAAAAAGCTCTTATAAGCCTATAAAAACACTGAACATGATTTCAATCAATGCGATATTATGAGAAAACACTAATGGCTCACGTGTGTTGTTTTTTCAAAGTTTGTGGTAAGATGACAATTAACGTTTCATTATGACAAAATAATGGAATCACATAACCTAAAACAGACAGATTCTATTGTTTCCCCCAATTTTTTTTCTCCGTTATTTGGTCGATTAAATTATATTTCTCTCTCTCTCTCTCTCTCTTCTCATATCTCCTCCTCCTCAACTTTCCCTCTCCCTTCCTCTTTCTCCCCCTCTCTCTCTCTCTCTTTCTCCCTGTCTGTCTGTCTGTCTGTCTGTCTCTCTCTCTCTCTCACTCTCTCTCTGTTTTTCTCTCTGTGCCTGTCTCTCTCTCTCTCTCTCTCTCTATGCATGTTTGGAATATAGGCCTACTCCAAAAATATTACCAATTTCGAGATGATATATGATTGTATCTACATGTATTCATGATGTATTTTGAATGCGCCACAAAGATGAGCCCTTTTTAAAAAATATATAACAAATCACTTTTTGAAGGCATATAATCTCAGTAAAAGACTGATGCCTTAAGAAAAAAAACGTTTGATTCAATATTATAGTATTATTATGACAATTCGATGACTATTATCGCGATTCAAAACGCGAACAAATTTCTGGAGGAATATCATGAATTTTGAAATCCATGAAACATATAGAACTACGCTGTTGACAAGTCATAAATAACCACCGGTAAAAAAAAATCAGAACAACGCTATGAAATTTATTAAAGCTATAGCTTTTCATCTTCTCCAAAAAATAATGAAATCAAAACATTTCCAAAGAAGAGTATCAATAATCAGATGTATGGGAAATTGGAATTCAAGCATCCGCCGAAAGGAAAAGGAAAGACGAATGACAGGAAACTGGAAGAGCGACAAAAAGGGTAATAAAAGAGGAGCAAATGGATCCCTTGGTCACGATATATGTTTCAGAGAGAATGATAGGAAGACAGGTAGCAGTTGGAAAGAGATAGATTATTTGTGTCTTCTTTGAATGATTATTTATTTCTGGAAGTGATAGGCTCAGGTTGTTTGCGGGATAATTACGGTTGAGACAGGATGTTTTTCGTCTCATTATCCGATGGTTCCTAGCTCGCGTAATCGGTAAGGAAATGATTATGATATCAACGATTAAAAAAACACTAAATGATGTTCCTTTAAATATTTTATTGTAAATAGAAAAGCATAAAAATGAGATGAAATTGATATCATGAATGTTTATGCGTAAGAAAGTTTGAATGCAGGCAAGAACTATTAGAGGAGAAGAGCTGAACACAACATTTTGAAAAGATAAATAATAGATCAATCTTATAAAAACAGAAATATATGTAAGGCAATTGAAATATCAAGAATAATTCTCAAAATGGCAGAATAACTAAATATACAAAGGCAGGGAAAGGTACAGTTTTCTTTATCACAGTAAAGGGAGTTTGGGTCGTTTTGTTAACTTGAACAAGCCTTATATGAATTAGATAATTCAAGCAAAGAAAATGTGTCAAAGGAAATCTCAGCAACAAATGAAATAATGTCTGTATGGATGGAAGTGCAAGCCTTTTCTGTCAAACTGACGTAGAAATGTAAGAGAAACATAATCATATTCTCTTATAGGACAATCATTGTACTTGAAACTTTTTGAATAAATGTATTTCCAATTAAAACACTCTACTTTTATTGAAGGATACGAGACAATACAGCTCATGGTAGAGCATTTTACAAGCTTGATAACCCAACACCTACACTTGGGGATTTAGACCAAACAACAGAGAATGGCGGTTTATAACGATACAAATTGGCGCCTTTCTGAGCAGTTTGACATGATCAGGAGAGAGTAATGTGAACCCTTTTCGACCCCTTGTAATAAGAACCAGTCCGCTCGGTATAGCAGTATGCGCGACCTCCAAAGTCATGGACTATGTATGGGTTTACCGTATATCGCAAACATGGATGGCGCCATTTTGGTGTAATTGTTCATTATCTATTACCTGTAGCAGTTTGATGCACGCATGTGTCTTTGAGAGTGTGTATTTGAGAGTGTGTGTTTGTGTAAAATGTGTCTAAAATGGGGAAAGAGGGGAAGATAGAGGGAGAGAGAGAGAGAGAGAGAGAGAGAGGGGGAGGGGGTTGGGGGGAAAGGGGAAGGGAAAAAACGAAAAAGAAGAAGCGAAGAGACATAGAGAAAGAGAGAGAAGGATAAAAAGAGGAAAACGATTTGAGAAAAGAAAAAAGACCAAGGTAGGAGGTTGATCAATAAATTAGAGAACCAGTGTAAGATATAATTAGGAAAGGAAGAAGTGTGGGAGAGAGAAAGGAATTGTATAGGGAATAGAAAAGGAATTGAAATGAACAGTTAGAGCAATAGTACCAGATATAAATAGGAATAACAGAATACAGAGAGGGAGAGAGATAAATAGGGAGAGGTGTGGGGGAAGAGAGAGAGAGAGAAAGGGGGACAAAATGAAAGTCGATAATCAGTAGGGTGGTAAAGGCAATACAAGAATTGTAAAATGGATATGTTTACTGGTACTACAATCATTATCACGCTGATCAGTCGTTACTACTCTCGGTATTAACAGCAGTATGGATGACATATTAAAGAGAGAGAGAGAGAGAGAGAGAGAGAGAGAGAGAGAGGGAGAGAGAGGGTGAGGCGAAGGGGAAGGTCGATAGTAAGTATACAAAAAAAAATTGTGAAATAGAAATATTTACAGGTACTACCATCATTATAACGCTGACCAGTCGTTAATCTATTTTCTTGGATTACGATTTGCAGTCGTAAAACTGTATCGGTTTTAATTGCCCATCATAATATTGTCATTGACTTTAGTATTGTGCCTATGCAGTAAAAATCATCGCAAACATTGGTGATTCGATGTACAAATTCTCAAAAACAAAAAAGAGAAATCATTAAAAACAGATAGAGATTTAGATCAACGAATCACACTATACATGGTCATTTACAAAACGGCGCTAGTGTGCCGGGCATGTTAAAAACTGCAACATTCGATTGAAAAAAGTTACATTAGTAATGAGCTACTATACAACACTTGTTACTTATATAAAATGTAAAAATAAATCTAATGATAAAACATAAGATATTAAGAAAAAACTTAGTCAATACAACATGAAATAACAATAACTACTACTACAACGTCAGCAATTGCACCTATGTTTTTTGTTTTTGTTGGGGCGGTTACTGTTAAGAAGGAAATGGACAACAGTTTATGGGGATAAGTACAGATTGAAGGACGGTTTTAAATAGAAGGAAAAGTGGCTAAAACAAGAAAGAGAAATACTCACCGACAGGCTGGCAGTAACGAGGTTTAATTGAGACATTAAGGGAAAGTGTCTCCTCGCAATTATTTATGGTTCTTGGACAGGAAATCGTACCATTATATTTCAATTACGCTCCCGTGGACTGTCGCGTGAGGAGATAGATAGAAACCCACTACAGACACTGGAAATGTTCGATTTCCTCCTGGATTTGGACACAGGGTGACCATCTCAAGTCCTATTTTGTTATCTTAAAGGTAAAAGAGACATTGAAACATTCGAAAGTGTTGTTTTTTATGCATGTTTTGGGAGACGCCTGTCGAAGAACAAGACGTCAAACAACGCAGCAGTTAGTAACGCTCACAATCTTGTAATTCTTTCTATCAATGCATGCATTTTAATGTGTATCAACTTGTTAGCTGTAGGGATTCGGGATACCAGATTGGGATTTTGAATTCTTAAACCACATGTTTTAATAGCATTAGGTCCATTAAGAATGTCATCCTTTAATGGGTAAGATCAAGATGATATAATACAATAAATACGATTTCAGTTTATATGCAGGCAACAGTCTAGACATACCTAACCACAGAGAAAAAATATCTATATCCATTTATGTTGATTATCATTAGAAACCGTGATGAAATGTTAAGACGCAAAAATGAACAGGTACCTTGCACTGCCCGGGTATGAATCTACAAAAACTTCAATTTATAGGGCACATCGATAATCATTTTACTTCAAAGACTTCAAGCAGAAACTCTCCAAATGTCCCTTTAAAGCTTGTGAGGTTTACATTCCACCGAGTTGCGTGCTGTCTGGATATTTTACGTGAGAGCCCACCAAACGGAAATTTTTGTTGATGACTTCTAATGAATTGAGTAATTTTACTTCTTTTCCCCCAGGTCACAATGAATCACAACCTGTGTTTTCCGCTTTATTTCAGAGCAGTTATCCTCACATTTCTTATGTTTTGACTAGGATGTCGTTACTGTTATTGAAGTAAAATGTTGCACTCATTGTATGGTTATCATACTTTAACTATACTGGATATATATACAATGTACATATATATATAATTATCACAAAAATGTTTTACTTATACAAAGTCATGGTTTCCGATTTTTAAAATCATTCTAAGAGTTGATTCCTCGTATGATTACGATAGTTGTAGTTGGTATCTTATAGCAATGTATGATGTTCTTTCTATTTGTATTGATGTGTTATCAAAAGATGATAATGTTATAATAAGATCATAATGATAATAGTTATATTTACGCACGGTTGTATCCATCCCGGGGGATTCTCACGGCGCATAAAAAGTAGTATTATTATCTTGGCTTTAGCTCAGCTGCCCTAAGTAAGGCGGTATTTGGTCAAGAATTCTCACGACCAATCAGAATCTCTTATCCCAACATCACGTGACCTCTACATGGATTTTGATTGGTTAGTGTCGGAAGACCAATGAATGGCTGTCTTTTTTCCATGTATATATTTTTTTCGAAATGACACTCGATGTTAAGATTTAAGCTCTTTTTTGGATTAATGAATATTTAGAATCTATATTTTTTATATAATTATTAGGTCTAGATTGATGAATTTTATTTTAATAGTTATAAACTTTTCCACCCTGTAAAAACGGGCGACAGTAGTTCATCCCTATTTTTTAATATCTGATTACTTTTTTACAAATTTTTAATAATGTGTTTCCATCTTTCACGATTTTTTATCTTTTTTTACAAAACACCTTTGGTCAGTTAATATTATTTTATGACAAAATTATCTTATTCAGGGCGCATTTCACATTGTTTTACTCTCATAACAATTTGTAACAACAATTTCTTTTTCAAAACAATTTTAATTTTGACCATACTCAATCAAATTAAACTGACCATAACTCCTTATCTTGCGGCAAAACAGTTTTCTGGACCGGGCAACGATTCTTTGTCGATACTCTAGTTGTCATACCGTCTGCCTGGCCAACCAGTAGTGACAGGCGTTGTGGTAATTTTAGCGCGCTAAAGACCAGCGTCCGATCAATCGTTACAAGAAAACGAGTTATGTAGTCTGTCACTCACAATCAAAATCTCATTTTGGCGGGCTGAGAAATGAAGTATTTAATTGTCGCCTGGTTTAGAGATTTGTTTCAATATGAATCAATCAAAGTTTCCCTTCGTTCTTCCCTCCTCTGTTATCTTTTTTTCTCTACCCCCTTCTCTTTCCCTCTCTCTCTCTCTCTCTCTTGTTCTCTCTTTATTTTCTCTGTCTATCTCTTTTATTATTACTTTAATCGTGTCTGATGATACCATGGATCTACGGTATACTTGTAGCTTCATGAAGATACCATTACAGATAATAAACTATTTAGCGTTTATATAATATATAGCCTTCGTGGAGCCTATGTAGTTGTTAGTCAAATCCAAAATGTTTACACTTTCATGATATTGTCACGATGTTTATATTTTACTTATTATTTTATTGTTAATATTTTGTTTCCAAGGGGAAATCCCTCTTACTACGTGTCTGATTCCATTTCCACCTGCATATAAGCTTGCCATTGTTTTGCTTTGTTTTATTTTTAAAACTTTCTATAATGTTTAAGAGGGAAATGTCATTGTGCAAAATATAAAATATGTTGATGACAATGTGAATATCAGCTTTAAAAAGCAAAACAAAACAAACAAAGAAAATAAAACGGTAAATTGACTTATATTCTACTTAGACCTTTTTCCCCTTCTATGCTCCTCTATAGGGTTGGTCAATATCAATTTGTGTATGTGTGTGCGTGTGCGTTTGTGTGTGCGTGTGCGTGCGCGCGCATAATTATGTTGTGTGCGTGGGTGTGTTGGCGTTGGTGGTGTGTGTGCGTGTGTAGGGATGTGTGTGTGTGTTTGATAT
Source organism: Strongylocentrotus droebachiensis (assembly GCA_035222895.1). NCBI lineage: Eukaryota > Metazoa > Echinodermata > Echinoidea > Camarodonta > Strongylocentrotidae > Strongylocentrotus > Strongylocentrotus droebachiensis. The sequence continues at coordinate 3,251 of JAVYIG010001708.1, read as the reverse complement.
TACAATAGCTGTAGACTATATCATAAAATCATTAGAAATCATTTGTAAGCTCATTCAGAAATCACTCCAAACCTTTCACGTACCTACCATACAACTCAAATGGAAATGTGGAGTAAAAAAATGCAGTAACGTGCATTTTGACCTTGATGACATTTCTCCTGGAAGACCTTAGAATTGAAGACAAAAATTGCATTGGCCCACACATTTAAAATTTGAGCCGGTAAAAGGCATTGAGAGAAAACTCTAATTACTCTTGATATACCAATTGCTCTCGTTTCATTATTAATTCAGAATCTACGTGAGAATAATGATCCTTTTCATCAAATCTCATCAATAGACAGACTTACTTCTCCTCTCGTACTTTGCTTTGTCAAATGGCATAAAAAATTCATACACGTTGCTCTGCTATGTCTATACATATTGACGCTATTGGTAAGGGGATTCGTTTAAAAAAAGAATTGTATTTTGAGTAACATGCATTAAAATGAAGTCAGACAACGGAGAACAAAAACATCTAACAATTTGTGACCACGGCTTTAGAATTAAAAAATACAAAAATATTATGTATTCATTTTCATTTCGTGTTTGCGTTGGCATTTAATGATGTAATATGCTTTCACATTTCTCTATCTAATACACAGAGCTCAGAGAATACGCGAAAATCCTTTATTGTGCGTAGTTGCTATTCATAATTATATACGTTTTAAAAAATAAATACAAAATAAAATAAACACGCGGCGGTTTCGGGCGCCATATTTAAAAGAGCCTGTTTAGTTTTAGTGATGCATCCATTGTTAATTTGTGTTGATTATTGTATGCTTCACTACTCACGGTCAACTTAATCACTATCAATAATATTCTTGATCAAAACAAATTGCCTGATCAATAAGTCACGGAGTGGCATTCGGAAACAAAAGCCATTCTAGTTTAATTTACGTAAATAGTATGGACTTTAATTAGTCTTTTGTCAGTGAATGCCACGAAATAATTATTCATCTTTGTTCATAGAAAGTCAATCATTGTAGACGTCAGTGTTTAAAAGCTATCGTATCTGAGTTGTTCTCTCATTTGATCCTCTCTCTCTCTCATTATGAACTCTATTTACATCTTTTGTAATGATCTACGTAGTGGTCAGTGAACTTTTGGTAAAATAGGCCCTATTCATACCCGAAACAAAATCAGAAGTAATTAATGCAAACGTTCTACTAACATAATATTTGCCTGATCTGAATTTAGCTGTACTGTATTTACATATGTAATTTGGTTTAAACAGTATCTGGATCTGGATCCAATCCAATACATGTACAAATGACCCCAAATATTCACAGATCTTTTACACATGGAGAAGTTCCACTTTGAGCATCTTAGAATAATAACTGCCAAAGTCCTAGATGTGCTTCATGAATACCTTTTGTTTGCCCTCTTGAAAAGAATACTTCCACCTGCGTATCATAGCATGTACCGTTGGTGCATAAATGAATAATGTTACATAACTTTCATGAGCGCATATCCAGTATTCATCTCTGTGGGTTTTACCTTTTTGGTACAAATGACCTTTATCTGCCCATGCGCAGATTGTATCTGTAAACTTCCTTATACAATATGGTTGTGATACTCAGTAGCATTTCTTCTTGTGTAATCTTTAATTATTATGATTTTGTCATTGCGTTACCTTTGTAATACATCAATTGACATTTCGATGCCATGATGTAGGTACAATACACACAATATTCTATTCTCACTGTATCACGTAGAACGAAGAAGCGTTATAAAACTTTCATAATATTTTCTAATTTGTATTTCAATCATAAGTGCTTCATTTTTCTGTGTGGCGTGGTTTGATAATGGATAATTTGTTTAATAAAGAACAAAAAAAGAAAAATCAACGGTGTAATGTATCGTAAATTCACATATTAAAGAGCCAACATTGGACAATATATTGAAAAATATTTAGAGTAGTAGTTCAATTGTTTTCATTAGTTGGGGCATTGGTTATTAATGCATTTCTTATCTTGATCAAAACTATTCCTTTTATTCCTATTAGAAAACCCTATCTTTATTAGTTATTGTCGAAAATGTCCTAAACATACTTAAATAAATAGTACCTGATTGTAAACATAATAAAATCTGAAGGAGGAGAAAGAGAGAAGGGAAGGAATTCGGAGAGAAAGAGAGAGAGAACAAGAAATAGAAGGGGGTGTAGGGAGAGAGAGAGAGAGAGAGAGAGAGAGAGAGAAAGAGATAGATAGAGAGAGAGAGAGAGAGAGAGAGAGAGAGAGAAAGAGATAGAGAGAGAGAGAGAGAGAGAGAGGGGGTAGGGGGAGGGGGAGAAAGAGATTTAGAGATGAGAAATACACAAAATTAATACCGAAAAAAATCTAAGAACGGAGATTTACAAACTGTCGAAAGTAACTAGAGAAGATGACAAAAACAAATTATCATACATTATCATAATTGCATAAAGATCGATAAATTCAAATAAATGAAACAAGCTTAATTCATGTGATTCGTGAAAATAAACTCAGAATGAATATTTAAATACAGGAGAGGGACACTTACTGTGGAAGAACCGTTAAGTCAGAAGGCGGTAGAAACAGTCGATTTTACTGCGGGTACATGTATATAACATTGAACCTTCATACAATGACATGACTGTTCATCTAGTGAAAGTATGGCTCAACGACTACCATTTATCTTTCATGCCTATACAATTCACAATCAGAGGTCTCTCTATGTATGCCGTGTCGGTGCAAAAAGGATGGGGGAAATACAGAGAAGTAACGGAATCCAAAAAAATGGATTGTGAGTAACTAAATGCATTAGACTCGATTCTATAGTGCAGAACTGCACCCCGATCAAAACAAAACGAAACTCAATTAAAAATTAATGAAATCAGCTAATGGGAGTATTTTATACGACTGGGGTGAATTCAAGTCGAAACACAGTCGTCGTGATAAATTCGTCATAAGTCAGTGAATTTCAACTCGTCCCTGATAAAATATTCAACAAATTCGTGTGATTCAGGAGCTCGGGCCTTTGAATTCTACACAAAGCCGGAAACAGAGAAACCGAAAGAGCATTTCAAATGGAAATCGACAGTCATAATAATCATGATCCATATTCATAAAAAAGCGAGACTCACACGTTACCTCCGTCTGTTTCTCTTTATTTTCATGTTATACTGCTCGTTGTATTTATTTCCCTCGCTTAATTATCCTACTCTCGCGCATTGTACACGATTGCTCGGGATA